>CANYLF014906447.1:0-10990 GCA_948193215.1 Bocquillonia castaneifolia
ATCTTAAGATCTTCTTGTTTACCTCCCCCAAGCTATATATCTTTCCAAGCTTCCTTAGCCCTTCCACCAATGCTAGAAGCCGGTTGGTGAGAGTAGTGACATTCTCATCGGCTAACCTCTTGAAAGTCTCATATTGGTAGATAAGAAGCTCTATCCTCTTGTTTTTGACTTCGGTTTTGCCTTCATGATAATTTGCCAATGTCTTCCAAATAGTATGGGTGGTTTTGCAAAGTTGAACCCTAGCACATTCCTCTCTTGATAAAGAACCAAGAAGAATGGCCATGGCTCTATGATTCTTACCATTGCTCTTCTTATATGCATCCACCCAGTCCTTCCTATCAAGGATAGTTGTCACCTCTCCCAGTGTTGTAGTTGGTGGAGTCCATTCTACAAGCATTTGATCCCAAACATCAATTTGGTCACTATCCAAATAGCATTGCATACGCAACTTTCAATAAGGATAGTCACTTCCATCGAAGTAAGGTCTCAAACTAGAAATACTTTCACCCATAGACACCTTGAAGATCTTTTACTCCCACTTAAGGTATTAATGAGCAACAAGGCTTTGATACCAACTGAAATAAAAAGAGGGGGGTGAATTGGTGCGGAAATAAAAATTTTAGAGAAAAAGGAGATGAAGTAGAATGAACACACAAGGATTTATAGTGGTTCAGACCCAACTTGTCCTACGTCCACTCTCCCAAAGACCTCTTTGGAATTCCACTAACTACAGTAGTGATGCAAGGGATTTCAAGGCTATCCCAAACCTTTACAATGAGTTTTACCCAAGGCTCACTCACAAACCTTAGTGTTTATAAGAGGCTAACACCAAACCTTTACAATGAGTTTTATAAATGGCTAACTCACAACCAACCCTAGTGTTTCCCAACTCACAAAGAATTGACACTAGTACAATGGATAACTAATTCACTCAACCCAAGCAACAAATTCTCTAGAGTTCTAGCTACCCAAAACCAAACAACCAATTAATTACAAATGATTGAGAAATAAATTTACTAAAGTTTGGCTATCAAAGAATTAATATTCTATCTTGAAGAACATTTATGAAGGGTATTTAAAGCCAAAATACCCCAAACTAGCTGTTAGAAACAACCCCAAGGGTGTCTCTAACGTCTAGTTACTTTTGCATTAAATGCACTGAAAACTATCAGATAGTGGGCACAGTTCCATCAGTCACGGGCGCGATCTTCCAACGGCTAGTTTTCTCAGAGACTCCCTTGAATGTCACACGGGCAACATCTCTAATCGCGGGCTCAAAATCACTGGGTAGAGGATGCCTTTGAGAGCGGCCCTCTGCTTAGTCACACCGCGAGGGTGATTAAGTCCTTTGCGGGTGCGATGCTAGGCAGAGGAAGCCTTTTGTCGAGTGGCTCTCTTTTTGATGAAAACGGGGGGGATGCTTTTGATGAGCAGCTCTATGTTTGATTAAATTGCGGGAGATGCCTTTGATGAGTGGCTCTCTGTTTGATCAAATCGTGGGGGCAATTTTGTCCATCGGCACGACCTTGAACCTTGAAAAAGGGGCTTTCTGTTTCTCAAATCGCGAGTGCGATTTTGGGAGGTCCCGCGCGTGATCGAGCAGCTATCAAGTTTTCATTAAAAAGTCTGGGCGTGATCTCCTTTTCGCGGATGAACTATGTCGCTGGTCATGGGGGCGATCCTCACATCGCGGGCACAATATATAGCCGCGGACGTGAAATACCTTATCACAGACGCGATTTACAGGAGTCATCAAAAACTAGTTTGGTAGATAACCTACACACTTAGGAACTTTGTTAGGCAAAGATAAAGGGTTGTTAAACTCAAAATAAGATGGATTGATGCCACTAAGGCCAACAAAAGCTTTGGAAGTTTGAGACCTTACTTTGATGGAAGTGAATGTTCGTATTGGAAGTGGCATATGCAAGCCTTCTTGGATAGTGACCAAATTGACATTTAGGATCGAATCCTAGTAGAATGGACTCTACCAACCACAACCGTTGGAGATGTGACAACCGTCTTTGAAAGGAAAGATTTGGTTGATGCACACAAGAAGAACAATGGTAAGAATCAAAAAGCTATGTTCTTACTCTTTACTTCTTTATCTAGAGGAGAGTATGCTAGTGTAATACTCGTGATTTTTCCCTAGACTAAATAATTTTAACTCGATGTTAAATAATTTAGTCCAGAATTAAATTCAATTTATCAGAATTAAATTAATTGACTAGGGATTAAATTAATTGGATTTAATCTTTAAAAATAAAAAAGGGTAATTTGGGAAGTTAATTTAATTTAATTTTCTGTTTGTAAGTGATAAATAGTTGTATAAACTCTGGGTAAAAATTTGACACCAAACCGAGTTCGAAATAGTGAGTAATTGTGATTTTGGACTAAACTGTAAATAATAAAACTTCAATTCTATACATAGGCTGTTTCTGCGAAGGACCTGATTGAAAATCAAAAAGTTTAGAAAAATTTTCAGATCAGCCCCCAATTCTCTGTTGGCAGCCACTGTAGCACCAGATCATTTTCCGACCATAACTTCTCCTTCCGGCTACCATTTTTGACCTACTTTATATCAAAACAAATCTTATTCAATTTCCTACATATTGATATAAGTTTCCCTAATTTTTGATTTCCAGTTTGAGAGATATCGAGGTCACAAGTTTCAAAAAAGGGGGACTTCATTGTTCACCATTTTCTGCCTAAAATTACACCAAATTGAGACCATAGGCTTGTAGATCATGAGAAAATAGTGGATTAGAAACTAGAATCAACTTGAACGGTCACCGAAGGTGGTTTAACGGAGCTTCCCAGAGTTTGGAGGCCCTCTTCAGTTTTTGAATTATTCCGGCCATTTAGGAGCTTGTTCCAGTGCGTGGAGACTCATGCGTAAATTCACTTCATTCTAGAAAGTTTGGTGGCCATTGGCCGTCACCGGCCAGCGCGTGGGCCCCACCCTGAAATTTCTAAACATATTTTCTTAAAATTCTAAAAATTATTTCAGACAACTTTTGTGAAGACACTATAGTTAAATTATGTATATATTGTAAATTAAAAATCCCGGAAGATAAATTATGGTGTATGGAAATTCTAGAAATGCATGTTTAGGATTTAATTAACATGTTTGGACTTCATATATGTTAGAAGAAAGATGAATAAGTAATATAAACCCGAATTGGAATTAATACGACTAAGTTAGATGGTTAATTCGGATAATATGTGTTCAGACCATAAACCGAGTTAGGATTATTTGTAAGGAGAAAGATTAAATAATGGATTATATTGAATAAGTATGTACATCGATTAAGTATAGTTAAATCAAATATAGGATGCGATAAACCGAATGCCAAAATAAAAGTATGATTATGTTTAATTATTATGGTTTATTTGTGTTGGTAAATCTGGGTATTTTTGCTAGGCCCGGTATGTTGCTGAAATTTTAGAAGCGTGTTTGCTTGCAGAAACGGGCTCCACTTCGGTGGAGAGATATCCATTTTATAGAGAAGATACTGTCAAATTTTTGATAGTATTTTTCTCGTAAAACGTGATATCGGGTTAGAAAATAAGTTATAATTAAAAATTTGATATATATATAAGAACCGAGTAAGACATTAAAGAGTTTCTTAGACTTCTAAAATTATAGGACTCGGTGTATATGGTATCTGATATTAAATTCTATATTTATTCTCATATAGAGAATCCCAGAGGCCAAAACGGGCTAGTGGCGCAGGAGTAATATGAATCGCATGCAAATCTGTGTGAGTTTATTTCATATTTAAGATATTACTCGTAGAAATGCATGTTATTATTTTATATATTAATATTTATATATTTTCGATTGTCAATAATTATTATATTATTAAATATATAAATATCTATACTTTATATCAAAGCATATAGATATTATACACAAATAATTATTTGAATATATGTGCTTTGAATAATTATTTATATATGTTTATATTATATATATTCTATATGTATATGATGAGTTGGAATGGAATGAATATGTGTACGTGATAGATGAAAAAGAATATGCATAATTTGTGAATAAAATTATGTTTATATATTTATATTATTATTTATAAACATATCAGTTATATTATCAATTATATACATATTATGATTGAAAAATTTATGATATGATGATTGTGATTATAATTGATGTGAATATGATTATGTTTATAAAATGATTGTGAATGTGATGGCGATTTTGAATGTGAACAGTTGGAGGATAGTCGTCAAAGTGGTCAGTCTGTGTGCACACAGGAGTCAGGTACGTATACTAACTTGGGGGGTTAAGGTCGGGGAGTGCTCGATAAGAGGATTGTCTCGGACGACCGTAGTTCATTACATTTCATTTCATTTCACTACGATAGTGTGCTCGACTGTACTGCATATCGCGGTGGCGTGCTCAATATGAGGATTGTCTCGAGTGACCGTGTCATTCATATCTGGGGCCTACTCAATCAGAGGATTGTCTTGGGCGCTAGATGATTAAATGGAAATCAGAGAAACGTGTAGACTAAGAGAGCCTAAGAGGCTATATGGGGGTAGATATTTGTTAGGTGGTCTGTCTAGATCCTCCTTCTGGTTTGTTATGTATGTGGCATTTATGAGAATGACAGTGTGTATACGTAATATATATATATATATATATATATATATATAATGTGTGACTGCGTATATATTCGGTTGCATTTCATAAATATGCGATTGATTCACTCAGTGAGGTCTGACTCCCTTCAACCCATTTTTTTCAGGTTTCTTATAGTTGACTCTACATTTCAGTATTCTCTATCAGTTTTCCTTTTTCCCTGGTAGTTAAGTGTGTTTTGACTTGGTATATCCTAGAAATGTATTTATGCTCTATAGCTGTAGTGGTGATCTATTTGCTAAGAATGATAAGTCTGTGAGTTGGTAAATCATTTAATGTGTATAGTTATAATATTACTTTGTAGTAAATGGATATAATTATAAAAATTATGATTAGCTGTAAGGCTCTAGTTGGGATGCTGATTATTACTATTATTACTATCATCATTATCATTATGATTACTATTATTATTATAATTATTACTATTGCTACTATTAATATTGATATCATTTAAGTGTGCAAAGATATACATACATACACACATGCATACATACATATACATTGTTAAATCATATATATTGAATACATAAGAGTAGATAAAGTGTGGTGTTTATCGAGTTTAGGCTTGCTACGGGTTCCGGTAGCTAGTTACTTTCCCGTTCACTGGCGCTAGTCACGTAACTCGGGTTTAGGTCGTGAAAACTAGAGTGCAACATTGCACAACCGCTCATTCTATTTGGAGGACGCTAGCCAACTATCATAAAGGGACAACCAAAGTGAAGAACAACATGATTGAGCTTCTTTTTTATCAATATGAGACCTTCAAGAGGTTGGCGGATGAAAACGTCACCACACTTACAAACCTTCTTCTAGCATTAGTGGAAGGGCTTAGAAAGCTTGGCAAAATCTATAGCCTAGGAGAGGTCAACAAGAAGATTTTGAGATCCTTGACAAGAAAGAAGTTCGAGGTAAAGATTGCATCAATTGAGGAATCAAAGGACCTCACCACCATGAAAATGGATGAAATCATTAGTAGTCTCTTAATTTATGAGATGAACCTATATGAGGATGAGAAGCTAGAAGCTAGTGAACCAAAGAAAGATGAGAAGGAGAAATCACCTACTCTTAAGTCAACTCAAAAGCAAGATGATGAGCATAAAAGAGATGAGACTAAGGGTGGTCCTAGCGAAGAACAATTGGTAATGCTTTCAAAGAAAGTATTAAACATGATCAAAGGTAGAGAAGGATCATCCAAGGGGATAGATAGAAGAAGAAGTAAAGAAGTGAAGAAGAGTAGTTCTTCCATCAAATACTATGAATGTGGCAAGAAGGGGCACATTAAACCGGAATGTCCCACTTTCAAAGGCAAGACCAAGAAGAGCTTTAGTGCTGGTTTGGATGAAGATGATGAAGATTTCTCTTCCTCTCAACAAGGTGATGAAAGTGAAAGTGAGAGTGAAGATGAAGCTGTCAACCTTGCTTTCATGGCATTGGATGACTCTTCCAATGAGGCATGCTTGAAAGCCACAAGTGGATCAAACGAATGGGTACTTGATAATAGATGCTCTAAATATATGACCAGTGATAAAATGCTCTTGTCTAAGCTAGAGTAGAAAAATGGTGGAATTGTCACATTTAGTGACAATGCCAATGGTAAGGTAATTGGCATTGGCACCATAGTGGATACAAAGTTTCTTTTGACTGAAATATATACCTAGTCTCCAAATCAATGGATGATAAAGTTGTATTTAAAGGAAAATGATCTAACAATATCTACACAATTGACCTACATTATCTTGCTAACCAAAATGTGAAGTGTCTTGTGTCTCTTAGCAACGATGCTTGGTTTTGGCATAGAAGACTTGGACATGCTAGCATGGACCTAATTGAGAATCTAAGCAAGGGGGAGCTAGTGAGAAACTTGCCAAAGATAAAGTACTCCAAAGACAAGGTTTGTGAAGCTTGTTAAAAGGGAAAGCAAGTCATGTCCTCCTTCAAGCCAAAGAACTAAGTAAGTACTTCTAGACCACTTGAACTACTTCATATGGATTTGGTTGGACCTTCACAAGTAGCTAGTTTGAGTGGAAAACACTACACATATGTCATTGTTGATGACTACTCTAGATTTACTTGGGTTGCATTCCTTACTCATAAGAGTGATGCTTTTGAAACTTTTAAATGTTTTGCAAAACATGTTCAAAATGAAAAAGGCTATTTGATAACCACTTTAAGAAGTGATCATGGAAAATAATTTGAAAAATGAAGCTTTTGAAAATTTTTGCTCCAAAAGATGTATTTCACATAACTTTTCATGTGCAAGAACTCCTTAACAAATTGGTGCTGTAGAAAGGAAAAATTGTACATTGAATGAGATGGCTAGCACTATGCTTAATGAGTATGGTTTATCAACCTACTTTTAGGCAGAAGCCATTAATACATCATGTTACATTTTAAATAGAGTTTCCAAAAGACCTATTTTGAATAAAACCCCTTATGAGTTATGGTATGGTAAAACACCCAACATTTCATATTTTAGAGTATTTGGTTGTAAGTGTTACATTCTTAATACAAAGGACCATCTTGATAGATTTCCATCCAAGAGGGATGTTGGAGTCTGTTGGCCTTAGTGGCATCAATCCAACTTATTTTGAGTTTAATAACCCTTTATCTTTGTCTAACAAAGTTTCCAAGTATGTAGGTAGTTTTACAAACTAGTTTTTAGATTTCTCCCATAAATCGCGTCCGAGATAAGGGAAATCGCATCCGTGACACAATATCACGCCCACGATCACACAATCGCCCCCGCGATATGGAACACATCCTGCCCGTGACATGCAGATCGAGCCCAGGACTTTTGGTGAAAACTTCAAAGGATCTGTTTGGTTAGATCACGCCCACAACGGTTCAAGTCGCACCCGTGATTTGATAAGACAGATAGTCCAAGTTCTGAAGGCTTTTCTGGCCACTTAGGTCGCGCCCGTGACAAGTTAAATCGTACCCGCGATTTAATCAAACAGAAGGCCATTTTCAAAGGCATCCTCTACCTGGTTATTTAACGCCCGTGATGGAAGATGTCGCCCTCGCGACATTCAAGGAAGATCATAGAAAAACTAGCCATAGGAAAGATTGCGCTTGTGACTGATGGAACGGTGCCTGTGATCTGACACATTTCAGTGCATTTAATGCAAAAGTTTCTAAATGTTAGACACACTTTTGGGGATGTTTCTAACAGCTAGTTTTGGGTATTTTGGCTATAAATACACATCATAAATGTTCTTTAAGTAAGGACATTAATTCTTTGCTAGCTAAACTCTTGTGAATTTATTTCTCATCTTCGTAATTAATTTTTGTTTCGTTTTGGGTAGCTAGAACTCTAGAGAATTTATTTATTGGGTTAAGTGAATTAGTTATCCATTATACTAGTGTCAATTCTTTATGAGTTGGGGAAACACTAGGGTTGGTTGTGAGTTAGCCATTTGTAAAACCCATTGTAAAGGTTTAGTGTTAGCCATGGCCATTATTCTTGGTTCTTTATCAAGAGAAGAGTGTGCTAGGGTTCAACATTGCACAACCGCCCATGCCATTTGGAAGACATTGGTAAACTATCATGAAGGCACAACCGATGTCAAGAACAAAAGGATAGAGCTTCTTGTCTACCAATATGAGACCTTCAAGAGGTTAGCCGATGAGAATGTCACTACTCTCACCAATCAGCTTCTAGCATTGGTGGAAGGGCTAAAGAAGCTTGGAAAGATTTAAAGCCCGTGGGAGGTGAACAAGAAAATCTTGAGATCCTTGCCGAGAAAGAAGTTTAAGGCAAAGATCACAGCTATTGAAGAATCTAAAGACCTCCCCACCATGAGAATGGATGAACTCATAGGTAGTCTCTTGATCTATGAGATCAACCTTGAAAAGGATGAAGAGCTAGAAGCTAATGAGTCATCCAAGAAGGAAGAGTCTTGCTCTTAAATCCACACAAGAGTAAGATGATGACCTAAAGAAGGAAGATGACAAGGGTGGTCCAACTGAAAAACAATTGGTGATGCTCTCCAAGAGAGTCATCAAAATGATTAAAGCTAGACAAAGATCATCCAGCCAAGGCAAAGACAAGAGAAGAAGAAGCAAAGAAATGACAAAAAGAGGATCATCCATGAAGTGTTTTGAATGTGGCAAGAAAGGGCACATCAAACCGGATTGTCCCACTCTCAACAACAAACATAAGAAGGGCTTTAGTGCCACTTGGGATGAAAATGAAGATAGTGTTTGCTCATCACAACAAGAAAGTGAGAGTAAGAGTGAAAATGGACATGAAACCGCCAATCTTGCTTTCATGGCAATCGATGATACTTCATATGAGGTACATGCTTCTAACCTATCTCTTTCTTCTTCTTATACTTTTGATTATGATGATGATGATGATGACGAGTATGACCCTATTGATCTTCTAAAAGAAATTAACTCCCAATGCACTCTCTACCATACTCAAATGGTAGAAACTCAAAAGAAATGTGTACAGAGTGATAAGGAGAAAAGCTTCCTAAGAGCACAAGTAGAGGCACTTAAGCATTCCCAAGGGGAGCTTAAATGTCAACCACTTGCTTCTCAATACAAAATCTATTCTATGGAGACTCTTGCCAAAGAGAATGACTCATTGAAGAATGAGGTAGTGGAATTGAGAGAACCCATCTCCAAGTTTCACAAGGGTAAGGAGAATCTTGATACCTTATTGGTGTCCCAAAGAACTCCCCTTGTGTGGAATGGTTTAGGATTCAATGAGGCTTCAACCTCAAATGCTCAAAAAACTATCTTTGTAAAATCATCATCCTCACCACAAACTTCTAGTGTGGATGTTGCTAAGACTAAAGGTCAAAAGCCTAAGTCTAAGGAAGGAGGGAAGACACCTAGTGTCTCCATGGCCAAAAAGACTAACATGTCTCAAGGAAAGCCTAAGGGAAAACCCAAGGGTAAGCCAATCTCTAAAGGCCAAACTCCTAAAATGCATCACACACAAAAGTAAAAGGACCTTAGAAAAAGGACCTCCTCTCCTAATGTCCAATGTCATTATTGCATGAAACATGGGCATATCAATATTTTTTTTCCATGTTAGGAGGGAGCAATTCTTTAATGGTTCTTTTATTGATACTAACCCCCAAGGACCCAAGCTCATTTGGGTACCAAAGAACAAGTGATTAACTTGTGGTTGTAGGTATTCTTGAAAGCCTCAAGTGGAGCAAATGAATGATATCTTGATAGTGGATGCTCCAAGCACATGACGAGTGATTCAAAGCTCTTCTCCATGCTTGAGAAGAAAAAAGGTGGAAATGTCACTTTTGGTGACAATGCCAAAGGTAAGGTTGTTGGCATTGGAACTATTGGTAAGGACTCTTCTACTTGCATTGATAATATGCTTTTAGTTGATGGTTTAAAGCATAACCTACTTACTGTAAGTCAATTGTATGATAAAGGATATAAAGTTACTTTTGACTTGAATACATGCTTAGTTACCAAATCATTAGATGATAAAGTTATATTCAAAGGCAAAAGATCAAACAATGTCTACATAATTGACCTACACTCTCTTACTAACCAAATTGTGAAGTGTCTTGTGCCTATTAGCAATGATGCGTGGCTTTGGAATAGATGACTTGGGCATGCAAGCATGAGTTTGCTTGAGAGCTTGAGCAAAGGAGAGCTTGTGAGAGATTTGCCAAAGATTAAATTCTCCAAGGACAAGATGTGTGATGCTTGTCAAATGGGAAAGCAAGCCAAATCCTCCTTCAAGCCAAAGAACCAAGTACTTCTAGACCAGTTGAATTACTTCATATGGATTTAATTGGACCTTCACAAGTAGCTAGCTTGAGTGGAAAATAGTACACCTATGTCATTGTTGATGACCACTCTAGATTTTGTTGGGTTGCATTTCTTACTCATAAAAATGATGCTTTTGAAGCCTTCAAATCTTTTGCAAAACATGTTCAAAATGAAAAGGGGTATTTTATAACTTCTTTGAGGAGTGATCATGGAAAAGAATTTCAAAATGAAGCTTTTGAAAATTTTTGTTCTAAAAGAGGTATTTCACATAACATTTCATGTCCAAGAACTCCTCAACAAAATCGTGCAGTTGAAAGAAAAAATTGTACCTTGATTGAGATGGCTAGGACTATGTTCAATGAGTATTCATTGCCTTCTTACTTTTGGGCTGAAGCCATTAACACATCATGTTACGTTTCAAACCATGTTTTAGAAAGACCTATTTTGAACAAAACCACCTATGAGTTATGGAAAGGCAAAGCACCCAACATATCATATTTTAGAGTATTTGGTTGTAAGTGTTACATTTTAAATACCATGGACTATCTTGGGAAATTTGCATTCAAAACAGATGTGGGA
>CANYLF014908576.1:0-35137 GCA_948193215.1 Bocquillonia castaneifolia
TACTCTTATCAAAAGTACACTTTACCTATTAAGTTAAGGAACCTATTATGTAAACACTAAATATATTGAAAATGATATTCATATTTGGTTATAACCCGACTAAACAGTGTGTCTAGACTAGGCCATTACGCATATGCTAAAGATGACCGCCACGTGTAAATTTTTACCTTACTACTTCACAGCTATATAGGTTTATTTTTTTTTTAGTCTTGCGCGGTAGTGCGTACGCCTTTATTATTTTTATTGTTTATCCTAAGATAAACAATAAAAATAATTTAGATTCGCCGGAGGGGGGGGGGTTAACCCCCCCCCTCCGAAAGAATCCTGCGGGTCCCTAGCCCCAGGTTAAATATTTTTAATATTTAACCTGGGGCCTTCCCGCTGGAGCAAAAAAAAATATTTAATTACATTTTAACAAAGTGAGGGAATAAGGGTAAGTGAGCTAATATTTTTATAAATAAAAGGCGAGACGACGACTCCAAGAAAATGGTCTGATCTGACCTGTGGGGGGAGACAAATGACATTTGTCCTCCTATGGTCTAGGCTGCGTAACCTATACATTTTCCTTATTTAATAAATAAAGAAAAAAAAATAATGGATATAAGATTTTATAATATGAAAGCGGAAAAGAGATGACTTGAACATCCAGGTGTAAATACACAATATTTAGCAAATATCTTGCCTTACCAATGGCTACTTTTCCTTGATTTTAATTAATTATTTGCAGTACAAGAAAATTAATAAAAAAATCTCATTGGCAATAAAAAAACTCTAAAACATTTGCGAATCAAATCGGATTCGAACCGATATCTCCTCCCTCGACAAGGGAGTACTTTACCAATTAAGTTACTAACTCTTTTTTCTTTATTTTTTTACTTTTTTTATTTCTTCTCAAAAGCTACGCGAAAAAATTATTTATTTGAAAATAAAGGGATAAAAATAATGTAAAATTTTTTTATACAGCCAACCGAATTCGAATCGGTACATATCGTTTGGAAGACGAATGGTCTACCATTAACCTATAGCCGTTTATTTTTTTTTTATTTTTTCACTAAAAAATATAATTATAAATGATTTAAAGATTGTTTATTTTCTCCCGTACTTTATATGGGTAGAGAAAAAGGGATACTACGTAAAAGTATGATTTTATTCTTATATATCTTATTTTTTTTTCTGTATTATTATCTATTAATACTCAAATATGGCGTCATGTTTTGAACATGTAAAATAAAAAATACCTCGTCTCATAATTCTTTATTTTTTAACGTTATATATATTACTATTAAAAACAATATAAATTTATTGTTCTTGTAATCAAGATAAAAATTTTTCTAATGATATAGATTCTATAACTATAGGCATAGAACTATGTAAAATACCACAAATTTCAGAACATTGTCCAAAGAATGATCCTTCTCTGTTTATAAGAACAGAAATTTGATTTAATCTACCAGGGTATGCATCACATTTTATACCTAATGCTGGACATGCATAAGAATGTATAACATCTCCTGAAGAGATAATAAATCTAACATGAGTTAATTCAGGTAAGATAACTCTATTATCCACTTCTAATAATCTTAAAGCTCCTTCCTCTAAGTCAGACTCAGGTACTAAGTAAGAATCAAATTCTAACTCTTCATTATCATCACCTAAGAAATCAGGATATTGGTAAGATCAGTATCATTGATGTCCCTCTACGAATACAGTTAATGAAGGGTCTGTTACTTCATCCATCAAGTATAGTAATTTGAAAGAAGGGAATGCTATTAATATCAATATTAATGCAGGAGTTATTGTTCAAATTAATTCTATAAGTGTCATAAATACGCTATAAACGTTGGACTATCTCTTCATTTTAACCAATTATTAACGTTAATATGTTTCACGTGTAGTCTCTGAGGTTATATTAACCTGCGGATAATTTTTATTCGTAATGCTACGCATTTAATTTAACGATATAATAATTTTTCCGCATTTAGTGAAATTTCACCCATGTTTCTCATTAACCAGATATAAATCTATATTTATCTTTAAATATAGCTCCTGTCTTAAGATATCTCATAACTGTACTACCACTTATACCGGCTCTGCAGCCTAGACGACTCCTCACGCAGGCGAGGAGTCGTCGTCCAGGCTAAAAAAATTCCAGCTTTTCTAGCGGAAATAAATGTATAATCTGGTTTTACATTAAATTCAACCAAATTATTTTTCTCGTAAACATTTAGAAACTGTCCATTTGATTGACTAATCTTATTTTTTGTGTCGAAAGAATGTTTACGGTTTAAAGCTTTTCCACGCATTAAGTCTTTAGTCTCTTCTTTGTGATTTTTACCAAAAAGAGGATTATTTTCCCCTTTTTTTTGTAAACTCATTTTTTCTTTAGTTTGACTTGTAACTTTTACACCATATCTAGAAGATGCTAAACCAACATATTTACCTTTTAAAGCTTTACTTCTTTTATCTTTACCAACGAAGTAGGCCTCCTTTACCATAATTTGTATTACAAATTATGGCAAAGGAAGGCTAACTTGTGAATGTTTATAATTTAAAGAACTTCCAGCTATTTTTAGTATATTATACTGAGGTTTAATAAGCATATCAATATAAAATTGTTCTCTTTCATTTAAACAAGATATGTTACAGTATTCCAACGAAGTAGGTCCCATTTACCGTTATTTTTAAATAACGGCAAATGAGGACTAATATACATACAGAAAAATTAGCATAACCGTATTTCATAAGAGCTCTACTTATCACAAGACTTTCTTTACTTTTAATATAACTTGGGCTAAAGTATTTACTAAATCTTTTAGATAAGTCTTTAGACTGCCCTACGTATATGTGCCCGGTTAATTTATTAGTGATTATATATATACCAGATTTTTCTTTATTATCTCATATGATTAAACTTTTCATAGTTAAAGCATTGTTATACGATTTACATGGAGTAACTGGAAAATTATTTTTAGAATTATTAGTACAAAATCTTTTTTGTGTATAATTATTAGATTTTCTATTGCGAAGCAATCCCGGTTCATCGAACACCGTGATGAACCGAGGATAAACGGTGTTGTGTTTATTGGATTTATGACATTTATCTGTTTTATAATGTGTATGAGTAGGCACACTTGTACCATGGTTTAGATATTTGTTACTGATAGGAGACTTTGTATTAACGTAATTTCTAATAATAGAAACCATAATTCATGCTACACCGAATAATATTATAACTAGATAGAACATAATATTGTCGTGTAATTCAACAAGCGCTTCCATCTGTGGTGTGGCACTATCTTGGAAATATACTCCTCAAGGTTGAGGAGCATCACAATATGTATTAAATAAATTAAATAAAGTCATTTCTTTTATTTTTTTTTTATATATCCACATGTCAAAGTAAAAATTTTTATAACCTTTATATCTATTCTTTAAGGTTTCATCTAACCTTTAGATTAAAAACAAAAGATACCTTGTTTAATTCTTTTTTTTATTCATTATATAAATAAAAAAAGAATTTACTCTTTACGACAATTAACTATCGTCTAGCTTTTTTTTTAGAAAAGAAAGTAGTATGGCCAAGGGGGGGGCAAATATCATTTGTCCCCTACCCGTATATCCTTTAAACACTGAATATATACTTTTTTTTTTGGGCTTTTTTAGAGGTTTTTTTATATGTGTTCGCGTTTAATATATTTTTATATATATCTTTCATTGACTAAAATAGATAAAGCCGGCTTAAAAAATTTTTTTTATTAAGATAAAATTTTAATTGCTTGCTTACGTAGGCTAAAAAAGAAAAAAAAGATATATTCGCCGGGGGGGGAGGGGTGGGTGGGGAAAGGGTGATTTAAACCACCCGACCCGAAAGAACCCAACCCCATTAAGTGGTAGAAATTTCTTTTTTTACAATAATAATCTTGTAGGTACCATTACCACACTTAAGCCTGGCCATTCATTAAATTTTTATTCGTTATTTATTAGCTTTGTGGCTTAGCACACTCACTAAGCGTGCGCGCAAGGCTTAAAAATAAATAATAAAAAATAAGGTAGTCGGTAGGCGATAAAATCTTTGAAAAGAACTTTATATTTCACTTTTTTGATTAGATTTTTTCTTTTGTTTGTCTACTATCTATAGATAAAGCGTTTTTTCCTAATTCAAAAGCAAAACCTAATGTTAATACTAAAAAGAATAACAGCATTATAATTAACCCGAAAACACCATTGTTATATGCACTAACTACATAGGGATATACTAATAAAATCTCTAAATCAAATAATAGAAATAATAAAGCGAAAATGAAAAAAGAAATACTGAATTCACTACGATTTTGACCCAAGAATGAATGAAACCCACACTCAAAAACAGAATCTTTTTCTTCATAAGGGTTATGGGGTGCTAATATAATATTTAATGCTAAAAGTATTATAGCTAATATAGGTATAAATAAAAAAAATATTGTTTGACTTGACATTTAAGCTTTAAATAAAGAAAGACTTAATATACTTGCTATATTGAATCATTCGGATGGTACATAAATAAATAGTACTAATAATAAAGTTAATATTGATATAATACTACTTAAAGAACTGCTAATAGTTATGTTACTAGGAGTAAATTTAACTTCTTGCATATTATTTTTAGCCCCTCGCGTAGCGTAGCCAAGCGCTGGTTTATTTGTTAGGTTAGAAGAGAATAAAGATATAAGGTATCCTTTTAGACTTATGTATGAACCATTTATTAATATGGCGGGATTAACTTTATAATCATGGCCAAAAAAGAATATTTGTTTAATTAAACTTAAGTAATAAGCGGCACCTATAACACTAGTAAGTATAGCAACTAAAGCCATAAATACATAACCGCTATCTAAGGCTGCACTTAATATCATTTGTTTAGCAAAAAACCCTATAAGAGGAGGTATACCTACAAATGAAAACAATGTTATCGCAAAACTAATAGCTATAAATGGATTAATATAAAAATACCCTTTTATTTGGTTAACTAATTGTATAGGTGAATTATTTTCATCGATCATTTTATTTTCGCTATCAGTTTCAGAAACGTACGGAGAAGAAAGTGTGTATCCTTCTTTTTCTTTTACATATAAGTAAAAAGTAAATCCTATTGTAATTAAAATAATAAAAGCGTTTAAGTTAGATAGACTATATTGTATAATATAAAATATATATGATTGTATAGACTCTGTACTATTTATAGATAATGCTAATAAGATAAATCCTACATGACTAATTGTACTGTATGCTAATAATCTTTTAATACGGAATTGTGTTAATCCTAACACAGAACCAATAATAAGAGATAATAAACTACTTATAAGAAAAACATTTGTTCATGAGTAATTTAAATAAGTATATTGTGTATAATAAACAAGTTCTAAAAAGAATACAAAAATAGAAATTTTTGCTACTATAGCTACAAAAGTTGTAACAATTGTTGGTATACCATCGTAAACTTCAGGAGATCAAAAATGGAAAGGAGCAGCACTTATTTTAAAAAGGAAACCTACTGCTATTATAATTAAAGCAATATGGAAATAATATGGTTGATATAAATAAAGTGTACTTACTGTATTTAAACTTAAAGACACATAATTATTACCTTGAATTTCGCTAATACTTGTTATTATATATAAATTATCTAAATTAGTAGTCCCCGAGTTTGCATATAAAAATGCTGAACCCAACAATATAAAACAAGAAGAAAGACCTCCTAAAAGAAAGTACGTTAAAGCACTTGCTGTACTTGATTCTGAATCTCTATACAAAGAACATAATATATATAGACCGTAACTTTGCAACTCAATAGAAAGAAATATTGATATTAAATCCCCAGTACTCATTAAGAAGACTGATCCACATAACGCAAAAACTATTACTAATGCATACTCAATTATACGGAATTGTTCACCCATTCTATTAGAAATTGCATTTTTATTATAAGTAAAATTAGTGAAGATTAAACTGTAAATTGATGATGAAGCGGCTATTATTACTTTACGTGGAAAGAAAGCTGTTAATATAAGTATTATACCACTAACTAATAGAATAAATATATTAAAAGATTGTGTGAAAAGAGTTATATTAAATAATCCTCCATACAAACTAACTCCTTTAGATAAAGGAGTAAAAAATAAATTATTATATGACAAGAAAGTAGATGATACTAAGGCTGTTATAACTACTCTAGAAAATAGTATAGATTTTTCTCGCATTAACGTTACGGCGTTTGAGACCAAAAGATTTATTAATAACGATGTTAGCATTTTTTGTTTAAGTTTTTATTAAGCCTTGCGTATGCGAGGCTTAATAAAAAATTTAAAATAATGTGGATAACCTTAAGTTATAAAATTATTTAACTGTTTTTCCCACTTTTTCTAAGTGTAATTCTACTAAACTATTTTCTATTAAGCTCACAACTGGAACTATAACTAAGAAATGTGAAAAGTATAATAAAGTACTAATTTGTCCGAATTCAATAAACGGTGATTCAACATGTTTAGCACCTAATTTCATTAAAATTAAGAAATTAGCTATGAAAATATAAAAGAATATTTTACTTAAAGGTCTAAATTGTAAACCTCTACTTCTACCTAAATCAGTAAATGGTAATACTAATATAATTAATATTGCAGAAAACATAGCTATTACACCTAATAATTTATTAGGGATAGATCTTAATATAGCGTAGAAAGGTAAAAGATATCATTCAGGAACGATAGCTGGAGGAGTTTGCATTGGGTTAGCCATTACGTAATTTTCTGAATCACCTAAAACATTAGGCATAAAGAAAACAAAAATAGATAAAACAACTATAAATAAGAAAATAGTAATTAAATCTTTAAATATAAAGTAAGGAGCAAAAGGTATTCTATCATAATTACCTGAAACTCCTAAAGGGTTTCCTGAACCAGCACTATCGTGTAATGCTATTAAATGCATTAACACTAAAGCGGCAAGCACAAATGGTAACACAAAATGTAATGCAAAAAATCTGTTTAATGTTGCATTATTAACTGAGAAACCACCTCACAGGAACTCAACAATATCTTGCCCTACTCAAGGTATAGCACTCATAAGATTTGTAATAACAGTAGCTCCTCACAAGCTCATCTGTCCGTATGGTAAAACATACTTACTTATACCTTATATTATATAAGATACTGAAACAACTTTCTTTTCGTTGGTTTCATCGATAATATACCGAAAGTTTCGACTATACATTAAGCAGCATTACAGCTACCCATCAGTGACCTAGTCTGTAGCGATTATATATATAACCGACGGTCTTAACTCCAACTAAGTAGGTCACATTTACCATTATTTTTAATAATGGCAAATGAGGACTAAAGTCTTTAACCGTATTCACTGACATTGCCAAAGAAATATACAAATTTCCTCAATAATTCTGTCAAACTATTCCACGTTAAATTTATTTTTCTATATAGATTGCATAAATACAAAAAATCGTGGGACTATTACTAATAAATTTACAAGGTTGGTTTAATGTTAAAAATATAAATTATAAACCGAGATAAAATTTATTTGTTATTTTGGGCTATGTTTACGCTAACCCAAGAATGCGATGGCCATCATTAAAATTAATATAACTGTACCAATAGTTCACACTAATGTTCTAGGAGCTTTGTATGATCCGTAGTATAATCCTCTACCTACATGTAGATAAACTAAGAAGAAAAAAGCTGAAGCTGTATTAGAGTGTAAGTAACGAATTAATCATCCGTTGTTTACGTCTCTCATTATGTGCTCTACACTATTAAATGCTTCTAATACACTAGGATTGTAGTGCATAGCTAAAGTAACACCTGTTACAATTTGTATTACTAAACAAAATCCTAGTAATGAACCAAAATTTCATAAGTAACTTATATTAGATGGTTGAGGTGAATCTACTAAATAACTATTAATTAAACTTAATAGGGGATGACTCTTTCAAATTCTCATAGTAATTTTTTATTTTTTTTTCGTTTTATTTTTATCAATACTTAACATTATACATTACTAATCTTCAGATTAAGTATATTAAAAATAATATTAAACAACCTTTTGATATTTTTTTCCTTTATTTTTTTTTATTATTTATACTGCTCCGCTGCCCAGAGGGGGAAGCCTTCCCCCTCTGGGCTAGCACAGCCCTTGCGCATGCGAGGATGGGCGCAAGGCTAAGATAAAATAATAACGGAAAGCTAGTTTCATTTTACCGTTAGCTATAGCTAACGGAAAAAGATTAGCCATGACTATCTCTCTTTTTTATTAAGCGTGTACCTTATTTATACTAACGATAAATAAAAAAATAATGGACGGGATTGTTTCGTGGCGGTGGTCTTAGACCACCGTCACTTATAATATATATTTTTTAAGATTTTATCTGCTCCTGCTCCGCTGCCTAGCACAACCCCACGGGTGCGCGCAAAGCTTAATAAAAAAAATTAATAGCATACGCCTTTAAAATGTCGTTTTTAGTTATATAGTTGGCCAACAAGATTCGAACTTGTATATATTATTTTAATTACTTTTTTCTCCATTATTTTTTATGTTATAAAAAAATAATGGACCCTCACTACAAGAAAAATTTATTTTTTAGTCCTGGAGTGAGGTAGAGTTACAAAGGACAAACTTAACTCTGTAAAAAGATATGAAAACGATTGATTTAACCAATTAACCCATAGCCAATTTTTTTTTTATTTGTTTCCATTATATTTTTTTACTTATTTATATGCAATATAAATAATAAAAAAATATTTAGGGATGGCCACACTTATAGTGTGGCCAGGGTCCCCGCAGTATTCTTCCATCCATTCTTGATGGATGGATGAATCTCTCCCCCTAGCCCATTCCCCTTGCGTAGCAGTTACGCAAGGGGAATTGGTCAGACCATTTCCCTCGCGTAGCAATTAATTGCTACGCGGGGAAAGGGCTAGCTACGTAAGGGGTCGTATTCTTTCGGGGTGGGTGGTTTAGACCACCTCCCCGGCGAATCTTTATTTGTTTCTTTCTTTATTTGTTGCTAAGCAAAAGCACACTAGCTTACGACTGTTTTTTTTGGAAAAAAAATCGTAACCCGTAAATAACTCGACTGCTTTTTTATTATCACTTTCTGGAGAAATAATAAAAAAGAGTAGTCCCCCTTATTTTTTATTATTTAACTTTGTTAAATAATAAAAAATAATTTATAAAGCAGGTTTCATTTACCCAAGGGTCCCAATCAAGGGGGAATAAAACCAGTCCTCCATGACCCCACCTCACTTAATTAGCAGCTAAGTGAGGTGAGGGTTGGGATAGGAGGAAAAATAAAAATTTAAAACTGTTTTTTTCATTAAACTGAAAACGCCTTATTATAATATATCTTGAATAAGTGAAATAATTTCTTGCATAACAGTATTGTCTTCACTTTTCAATGCAGAAAGTCTTTCCTCCCCTCTTTGTAGATTTTCCGATCTTTCTACTAAAGCACGTCTAGTATCCCTTAAATCTCTGTCGAGACTACTAGCTCTAATAATCTTCTGCTCTAAGCTATTATAGTCAATTATTTCAAATGTTTCCCTTCCACTTGTCACAGCTTTAACTACAGCGTTTGCTAAGCTTTGAGTATGTGAAGCATCTTTTTCATTATGCATATCTGCGACCTCTTGTGTAAAATAATTAGACGGAGTAGGATTGTGCTCCTGACCAAATTGAGCCGTATCATCTATATTAGATTTTCTCTCATTTTGCTCACTAGCCATCGTATCTAGATCACTTTTAACAGCCTCACCGGCACCAACTAAGTTATTCCTTATATTTTTCTCTATATCTGTTTTTAGATTCGCGGGGGGGGGAGGTCGCAGACCTCCCCACCAATGAATCCTGTGGGTACCCCGCCCACACTTTAAAAAGTGTGGGCACCCCACTGGATCCTCATTATTATCTTCCTTTCTAATCACTGTATTAGATAAAGAGATTCACTCATTTCTTGCTTAACTAACGATAATTTCTTGCTCTCTAATTTCTTCTACTATTTCACTATGATCTTCTCTAGCCTCTCTAAGTTGACGTTCATGAGGAGTTTGTCTATCCGCTCCCGTTTCTCTATCCGTTCCCGTATCATCCGTAAGTCTAAGCGGAAATAGCACACTAAAGGGTTTATATTGAATAGGCCAACCTAGAGAACGAGAGAGAGGTAAAGTTAAACCAAGTCTAGGTCTGGGTTTAGGTGCATTAAGCCCAGAACTTGTAAACAGATGTCTTACTTGTTTTACGAAATAGTTAGGGAATGCGACATACAATTTACTACTTTTACCTGAATAATATTTAGATTTAGCTTTTTTAGCGTACGCCCTAGAAGACTTTTTATATTTACGGCGAGATTTATTTTTGTTTTTATTTTTAGAGTTATTTACGGGTGGGGAAACCTTTTCCATATTTTAAGTTTTTTTACACGAAGAATCATCTTTTTTAACCAAATAGAATAATACAATAATAAATAGAACAATTAATTCATATATATCACTAGTATCAATATATGTGTATGTGGTAATCATAAAGATTAATCCAATAAGTATTAATACAGCTATAGTAGTAATTGGACCTGTACTTATCACAGATAAATCTTTACTTTTTTTATTTAATGATACTTCTGCACCATGAGGTCCCATTCTTTCTATTGAACCTTTATCTATAACTTTTGTAGTTTGTCCCCCTAATTTTAAAACACGATTTGTTACATGTTTATTATAAAGAGATTCAAATAAGAAACGTTGATTTAATAAACCAAAAATATTATAACCAATTTTAGACAATTTAAATGATGATAATTTTCTTTTACCAAAAATATTTTCTGACCCCACTGTAGCTACAACAGATAAAGCAACAGTAAATATAAAAGGTAATAATTTAAATATAGTTGGTACAGCGAATTCTGTCTGTATCACTTTTTCATGTGATGGATGTATAAAAATACTATTGTCAACAAAAAAATCAGTTCCTATACCTATAAACATATCTTTAGTTATATAACCAAAGAATATAGAAAATATAGCTAATATTACGAGAGGTAAACTCATATAGATATCACCTTCGTGAGCTATTCTATAATTAGCTAGAGGACCATTAGGGTTACCTAAAAATGTTAAGTATAAAACTTTTATTGAATATAATGTAGTAAACATAGCACCAATTGTAGCAATATAATAAACAGATGTACCAGAAAAGAAGAAATCTCCATATGCAGATTCTAGTATAAAATCTTTAGAATAGAACCCTGTCATATAGGGGAAAGCTACTAAACTTAATGAAGCTATAACCATAACTGAATATGTTAAAGGTAAAAAAATTCTTAAACCACCGAATTTTCTAAAATCTTGATTATCTGCTACGGCGTGTATTACTGCACCAGCACCTAAAAATAACAATGCTTTGTAAAAAGCATGATTTACTAAATGGAAAAGAGCTAAATTATAACTAGATAATCCTATAGCTATAACCATCATTCCAAGCTGGCTCATAGTAGAATATGCAATAACTTTCTTTATATCATTTTGATATAACCCTATCAATGAGCTAAAAACGGTTGTAATCGCACCAATTCATAAAGCTATTAACAATACAGTGTTACTGTATTCAATTAATGGTGAACTACGCATTAGCAAGTAAACACCCGCAGTAACCATAGTTGCTGCGTGTATCAATGCTGATACAGGTGTTGGACCCTCCATCGCCATAGGCAGTCATACGTGCAGACCTATTTGTGAACTTTTAGCCATAGCACCAATGAATAAACATATACCAACAAGAGTTATAACACTATTACTCATAAAAGGCGCAATAGAGAAAACTGTAGAATATTCTAAATTTCCAAAAGCTCATAAGATAGCGAACATTCCGATTGTTAAAAAACAATCTCCCACTCTATTAGTTAAAAAGGCGGATAAAGAACTTTGGTTAGCTGGAATTCTAGTATATCAGAAACTAACTAATAAGTATGAACAAACTCCTACACCTTCTCAACCAACAAACATTAATAGGTAGTTATCTCCTGTAACTAATATAATCATCATAAAAGTAAATAAACTTAAATAACTGAAAAAACGTTGAGGGTGAGGGTCATGACCCATATAACTTATAGAGTATATATGTACTAATGAAGAAACTATTAGTACAGGGATCAACATAGAAACAGTTAGAGAATCAAATAAAAACCCTCAAGATATATTTAGAGATTCTGAATCTATTCATCTAAGTAACTTAATATGCACTGGGGCATTATTAATACCTACTTCAAAGAAACATGTTATAGCCAAAATTGTTGTTAATATTACACATGTACATGTAATAATTTGAGAACCGCTTACACCTAATTTTCTACCAAAAAAACCAGATAAAATTGAACCTAATAAAGGTAATACTATTAGAGTTAAATACATTATTTAAAATCGATTGCAATACTTCCTCTTAATCTGTAGAACGCTACTAATATACCTAAACCGATAGCAGATTCAGCACCCGCGATCGCTATTATATATATTGCATATATTTGTCCTAAAATATCGTTGAAGTTCAATGAACTTACAAGGATTAAAAATGTAATAGCTAATAACATTATTTCAATTGAAATAAGCATAAGAATAATATTCTTTCTGTTTAATACAAAACCAAGAACACCTATTAAAAATAAAATTAAAGATAAGATCATTATTTTTTTTTTTCTGTACATATAGTGTAGAATATAAGATTGTTTTATTTTTTTTATTTTTTTTACTAAATAAGGTAGTAATACTACCTTATTCAATAAAAAAAAAATTAAGTTTCCAGCGGGAATACCCGATGTTTGTAAACCATGGGTAGGGTACTCGCAGGATTCTTCTTTTTTTTAAGGAATCTCCCCCCCCCACAAAGGGGTCGGATTCTTTGGTGACGGTGGCTTTAAACCACCGTCACCGCGAATCTTTTTTTTGTACTAAGTAAGGTACCTATCTAACATATAAAGCAATTTAACACACTTACAAATGTGCACAATACAGTGTTGATCTTTTTTAAAGATTTTTTTTTTTATAATTTAATTATGTTAAATTATAAAAAAAACCCAGCGTACGCGTTTAGGCGTGTACGCTTGAAAAAAACCAGCTTAGATTCAAAAATTAAAAATTTTTAGACATTTTTAATTTACGAAGAGAAATGTTATCTAAACGGGTTCTTTTTGGCTCTATTTGCCAAAAAGAACTACCTTTATTAGGAAAATAGCAATCTTTCCAAAATTTACTTATATCCTGATCGTATGGAAAATAGGGTATATAATCATAATAATAATAAGTCGGATATGGCAAATGTCTATATTGTGAAGGCCCTCCTTGAGGGGCATAAAAGTTGTAAGGGTGAGTTCTAAAAGGGACAGTGTTAGCCTGAACGTTGACCTCCAGTATTGGTAAACGTAAACCAGTCTCCTCTCCCTCTACCCTTGGTAAAATTTTAGGTAACTTATGGGAATTATATTCTTCTTGCGGAGAATATAATTCGTCATGAACTGCCCTACGTTTACCTTTTCCTTTATCAGTCAAACCAATTGTATCTGAACGGTTATTAGAAGGCCCACCATTATTATTAGAAGGTTCACCATTATTATTAGAAGAACCCCCGTTATTAGAAGGTCCACTACCCCCCCAACCTATCGTTCAGGCCATAATAGTCATAATTAATTGTGTAGCGGCTTCAACCACTCATAGATAAAAAAGGTATATCTAAACAAATATCAAACCCTAGTCATACAGATAAATAAATCAAATATTCTGGATCCATATATTTTATTAATAACATACCTAATATAAAACGAATTATAAAAAAATAAAATAAATGTTTAAAATTTAACTCTTTATTATCAATGTAAAGGACACAAATATTATACAGCAATCCAAAAATTGCAAAAATTAGCCTTTCTTTACTTAAGGGTAAAGGAGGCCTACTTCGTTTGTGGAAAAAATATAATTAATGACATCTTATTTAAAGGCTACGCGGCTACGCGGCTACGCGGCTACGCGGCTACGCGAGAAAGATGAAAATTTTATCTGAAAACTTATAATTAAAAAATTAAATAAAAATAACCAAAAATTACGTTTATTAAAAATTTTAATGATAAGATAATGGAGTAAAAATTCAATTAAGATGTTAAAGAAAGAGAAAAAATTGTTTAAATATAATCCCATAGGCCTTGTTATTTTTCTTTTTTCAGAACACGCCTTATTATATAATAGAATATTTAGATAGCATATACAACCAAAGATGATGTATAATGAAGACCGTCTAAAATAATTGATGGGTATAAACCCAAAAAAACTGTAAATAAAACTAAAGTTATTAATATATAATATTCTCTTTTACTTAAATCACTTATACTAAAATTAAAGTATTTAGAAAATGATCCAGCAAAAGCTATTCTATTATACATATACATACTATATGCTGCACTAAAAACAATTGAAGAACTAGCTAATGCACCTGCTATAGGTAATCTTTCAAAAGTACCGTAAAGACTTAAAAATTCCCCTATAAAGTTTAAAGATAATGGTGTACCAGCATTACTTAAACAAAGTATGAAGAAAAGTATAGAAAATAAAGGCATTAGTTGTGTCATACCTCTATAAAAAGTAATTAATCTAGTATGAGATCTGTCATATAATACACCTCCTGCACAAATAAATAATCCAGAAGATACGAAACCATGAGCTAATCCCAATACAATAGCACCTTCAATACCTTGTATTGTATTACTAAATATACCTAATAGGTAAACTGCTGCATGACTAACAGAACTATAAGCAATTAATTCTTTTATATCAATAGTTCTTAAAGTACTTAAACTAGCATATATAATAGTAATTACACCTATAACATAAACAGCTGGAGTAAATATGAAAAAAGCTTTAGGAATTAAAGGTAAAATTAATCTAACAATACCATATACACTTAATTTAAGGACTATAGCTGCTAATATTATACTTCCTCCTAAAGGTGATTCAACGTGAGCTTTTAAAAGTCAAGTATTTAGGAAAATTGTTGGTGTTTTTACAGCAAATGCAATAAAGATACCTATAAATAAAAATATTTGAGTGGTAAATAAAAAATTTGTTTTGTACAAGGCATCAAAATCAGTTGTTCCCATTATTGATGACATTGTTAATATAGACAGTAATAAAAATAAAGAACCAAATAAGGTGTATAAAAATAAGTAAAAACTAGCTCTCACTCTATTATCTGATCCGAATATACCTATTAATAAAAATAATGGTGGCAGTGTACTTTCAAAAAAAACATAAAATAATAAAATATCCAAAACTAAAAAAACTGCTAATAATAAAGTTTCTAATAACAATATTATTATAACATAAGATTTTATATTTTGAGATATTGAATTTCAATTAGATAATAATGAAATAGGCATTATAATTGTTGTTAAAAGAACAAAATATATAGAAAATCCATCCACACCTAAATAAAGATCAAAACTGTTAAGGCTATGATACTCTTGAACAAATTGGTAGCTATTACTACTATAATGAAATAATACAAAAACTATAAAAGAGATAACTAAGTTTAATATTGTAGTAGATAAACCTATAACTTTTATAAGATTCTGCTTTTTAAGCAATTCTCCCGAATTGCTTAAAAAAGCTGGTTGGTAAGAAGAAGCAATAATCATAAAAATACCTATTAAAGGTGTTACAAGTAAAAGAGATAACATAAAATATAAAAAAGTTTTTTGCGATCGCTTCAGCTTTGCTGAAGCAAAAATAAAATGATAGATAATTTTTATTTTATTCTTTGTTTTTTAAAGATTTTTTTTTATAATTTAACATATTTAAATTATAAAAAAAACCAACGTGCGCCCGTCCATTATTTTTTTTTATTAAAACCATGTAGCATATTTTAGTGTACGCATAAAAAAAATTTTTTTTTTAGATACCTGTTCCAAGATTTTTTTGTTGGAGGACGAACTTATTATTAAAGAATATAATATTATGAATGCCACAAATTTTTTTTGCGCAATTTAAAGGCTACGCTGGCTTTTTTTTTATAATTTAACATATTTAAATTATAAAAAAAAATCTTAAATACCCAAGGTTTACTAACCTTTGGTCCGGGTGTACACCCTTGCGTAGCTACTCTTCTTCCTTACACTCAAAGGAGTAAAGCATCTAACCTTATTCGAGTTCTCACCCGAAGTTTTCATTATATTTACTTTGTTTCTCAAATAAATAAATTTATTTGAGAAACAAATTTTTTTATATTTATCAGTTGCGCAGTCTAGCCCATTCTCCTTCTCTATGCATAGAGAAGGGGGGTTGGTCATACCTCCCCTCGCGTATGCCTTAAAAAAAGGATAGGCTAGCCCATTCCCCTTGTGTAGCAGTTACGCAAGGGGAATTGGTCAGACCAGTGGGGGACAAATTTGTCCCCCACGGGCTAGCCCATAGGGGGGAACCCCCTATGGGTGCGCGCAAGGCTTTACGATAAATAATAAAAAGAATAATGGTAACCATCACTGTATTATTGTCTAATTGTAATAACTATAGCACCAACCATCGCTAAAAGAAGTATAAGAGATGTTAATATTAGTCATATAGGGTATACAGTATAGATAACATTACCTATAGTAGTGATATGAGAAAATTCTGCTAACCCTCCGTCTCATGTTTGTGTAGTAGCGAAAGAAATATCATGGTTAAGATTAATTTCTTTAAAGAAGGAAGTAATGTAACTAACATTATTACTATCTAAGGGGTAGACGTTATCTTGAATTGAAGAAGTTGAATTTAATTTATATAAATTTATTTCTGCTATTGCGGAACCATCTTTATTAAATAAACCATTTATATTTACTTTAAAATTATTAGGAAATAAATTGTATAATGTAAAACTAAAAATACTACCTACCATTATAGCAAGAGGTATACTGTTGTTATTGTCTGTAACTAATTCACTTATTCTTACATTGATTAACATTAATATAAATAAAAATAAGATAGATACAGCTCCAACATATACAAGTAAATAAGATAAACCTATAAAATGTATACCTAACATCATTAAGTAAACTGCGATGTTTAAAAATAACCCTATAAGATATAATACTGAAACAATGGGATTTTTGCTAATTATAACGAAAACACCACAAAAAATAGAAGCTATAGAGATAACATTTAAAAGATCATAACTTAATCCTCCTGTAAATGTTTCATTAAATAAAAATAAATTTGTCATGTTATAAAAAAATTTTCTCTCAAATTTAAATCAAAGGACAAACACGTTCGCATTAGCTTACACCAAAAAAAAAGTAACCCAATGATAGAAACCTTTACAGGGTTTTTCATTTATTTTTTTTTATTTAAGTTAAAAAATAAAGGGGAGATGGTGAGCATACACCTATTTTATTTTTGATTAAAAATAAGATGGCGAAATATTTTTTTTTTGCAAAAATAAAATGGTCAAAACTAGGTGGGGTCTCATTTATTATTTAACAAAGTTAAATAACAAAAAATAAATGAGTTATAATAAATTTATATTACTTGGAATAATATCAAAACCATATACAACACAAGGTAATAACACAATAAAGGCAATTACGATAGGTAATAGAATTGTTCATGAGAATGACATCAATTGGTCAAAACGAATTCTAGGAAATGAAGCTCTTACTCATATAAATACAAATACCATAATACAAGATTTAAACCCTATAGCTAACCCTGATAATAACCCTTCTATTAAAGGATTATCTATAACATTAAATATACTTTGATCAGAGTAAGTAGATCCTCATTCAGGTAAACGAGGTAAACCAGATATAGCTATTGCTTCAATTAGAAATGCTATAATATCTATTATGTAATCTATGAAAGCAACTATGAATGAAAAATCTAATAAATAACCACCTAAAAATAATATAGTATTCAATATACATATTAAAACTATACTACCGTATTCAGCTAAAAAAAAGAAAACAAATATAACTGCAGCGTGTTCTGTCATAAACCCACTAACTAACTCAGATTCCAAAAAAAAACATATACATGTTTTCTGGACTATATTATATACATATTATTTATAATGTGTACAATAGCTTGTAGTCTCTGGGGATTCATCCGTTCTTATTCTAACAACTGATGTTTCCTGCTGATTGTTTTGTTAAATATAATAAAAAAAGAGAAAATATTGTGACTATATTCAATCTTAATTTTAAACTATTTGTAATTAAATAATTTCCAGCATACAGCTATTTTTAATCGTTTTATTTTAAACTTTTTTGAAGCTAAAGTTTTTTTATTTTAGACTCTAAAAAAGATAAAACAATGAGGCCGAATCTATTGAGTTTAACAAAAAAAGTAAAGAATTTTTTACTATTACACTTAAAGATATTCATCTTATTTTTTATACGGGTTAAAGAATAAACAGCTTTATCATCTCAGCTACGACTATTTTTAGCTTTAATAATGTCCGTTGCTCGCTGGCTTGCTGGCTTGCTGGCTTGCGTACGCCAGCAAGCCAGCAAGCCCGCAAAATAATTTAAAATCATCTGATTTACTAGTTTTTAACTGATGAAATAAATAAGTTATAATAATTTCTCGCGTAGCCGCGTAGCCTTTAAATGTGCAAAGCAAGTAACTTCTCAATCTGCGCAATTTACACGGCTACCTCTAGGATTTACAGTTTCACAATCTATAAATAAACAAATCTGAGTAAGTAAATCTATATCTCCTATGTGTTGAGTTAAGCCAAACAACAATGAAACTTTATAACCAGTAAAAGATTTAATTATATAGATATAGATTCTCGTTGGGTACCCAACCCGTATGTATGTCTCCGACACCTTCAGCGTAGCTGAGCTGAGCTGATGGCAAAAAAGGACTGTAAATCCTGTTACTCAATAAGAGAACCCTTGCTACGCAAGTGGTTTAAATTCTTTTTGTTTTGTAGTTATTTTTTTTTTCAGCCTCTGCAAGATCGAACGGGGCTCTGTTAGTTTCAGCAACAGAACCTATAAAAAAAATAATAAAGATAGGGAATAAAGGAACTATAAATCATATAGCTCTTTGCGCTTCTATAATAACAGTTAAGTTTAAACTACCTGTTAATAAAATAACTAATAAAATAGCAGAACTAAGTATTAATTCGTAACTAATAAGTTGCGCTGTACTTCTTAAAGAACCTAAAAAAGCATATTTTGAATTAGCTGATCAACCGGCTAATAATATACCATAGGTAGCTAAAGATGAAACAGCTAACATATATAAAATACCTAAGTTAAAATCTGATATAGCTAAACCTGGACCGTACATCTATTTTGCATATGCAACAAATATATTATTTGTATCTCATAGTATTCATACGAGCTTTTATCTCGCTTATACTTTTAAAACCTTTTTCTGATTTATGTAATCCATTATTTACCATATCGGCAACTAAACATCAATCTTTAAAATCTTCATTTTTAACACCAAACATACCGTTAGTTGCTACGCGCGACGCGCTACGCATGAAAAAAGGTATTATTTTTGTGTAAATATCATAAAACTTTAGTTTTTAGATCTAAACTATTAGACTCTTTTCTTGAAAAAATTAATCCACAAGCTAGATAAATTTGTATTTGTTCCAGTGGGGAGACCCACACTTTTTAAAGTGTGGGCGGGGTCCTACCCTCAGCTCGCATCACCCACGGGTGGGTATGCCAAGGGAACAGGGGTCCCCAGCAAAAGCAGGTTTCATTTTACCGTTAGCTAAGGCTAACAACAAAAGAAACTAATTTTTTTTAGTTATTTATCTCAAAGATAAATAAAAAAAAATATAATGGACAGCGTCTGTAAACCCAGTGGTAAATCAAGGATTTATAGAACTTTTTAAAGATTTTTTTTTTATAATTTAACATAGTTAAATTATAAAAAAAAAAAACAGCGTACGCCCTTGCAATTATTTAGAATATGCTTTTTCACTAGGTAAACCATATATAGGGATCATTTCTGCTAAAAATGATACAAAAAGTAAATATGTGAATAAGAAGTTTGTAGTAAAAATAAAAGTTAACCCACATAAGGGTATAAAATAAAAAGATAATGAGTAATACTTGTATAGCTTATTTCTAAACTAATTAGAATACACCTTGAATATATAATAAATATATTCTATAACCGTCTACTCGTTGCTCTTTTACAATAAAAAAAGTCTTTTTATTGATTTAGATCCGCGATAATCCATTTTGCCTTAGCATATCTTAAAACTTGTTACCTTACCTGAGTAATTAGTTCAGCCACATATAAATTTTCAAATATAGTTTGGTATTTTAAGCTTTAGGAACTCCCCGGAGTTTGGCTATATTACCCTACGATCACTTTAATTTAAGTAGATCATATCTAACTATTTTATTATTTTAGTTAAATATAAAATAAGGTACAACTGCATAACCTAATAGTGAAAAAACTAAAGTTATAACTGGACCAAGAAAGAATAATACAATATTAGCTTGTGTAGGTGATACATATTCCTTTAATATAAGTTTTAATGCATCTGCAAAAGCTTGAAGGAGCCCATAATACAAATTCATCTTAATTTAACCAATTATAATAATCAATAATATTATAATACAGGTAGAGCTTTAAGACTTTCTCCCTAAATAGTTATGAATATATACAAACTATCCATTTAACGGATATATATACAATATTTTTTATTGCTTGTGGGCTTGCTGGCTTACTGGCTTGCTGGCTTGCTGGCTTGCGTACGCCAGCAAGCCAGCAAGCCAGCGAGGGAAAAACCGTTATATCCTGTACTTTTTCAAGTAGGGTCTGACTATATCTTAAGCATAAATATATTAATATTTACGCCAACCACCGTTTAGTCGATGAACAGCATACCTGATACGTTAGGTACTTGGCTGCGGATTACCTATTTCCTTTCGTGCATCTATCTTTATTTTACTATATCTCGAGTCATTACCTGAGCCATGTATTAGTTACCTAATACATTTAGTTAAGATAGCTTTAAGGCTTTCCCGTCAATTTGATGATTTATAGCCAAAGGTTTACTTTGACTAGAGGCCGGGTAAAATTTCTCATTTTTTACTTATAATTTATCTTTAATCTTTTAAAAATCAAAAATTTTAATGGTTGACCTACTATGTTAGGCCCTAATCTTCTTTGCATACTGGCCATAGTTTTTCTTTCTGCAACAGTTACAAAAGCAACTGTTAATAATACAGGTATTGTAACTAACAATACTTCTAATAGAGCTATTAATGTTGGTGTATATAACATATAATAAATTTATATAAACTAATTTTCTAGTTATTAGCTACCAAATTAATTTAATAAGGTGCTATTTAGACTTAGAATATGTAGAGTAAAAACGATTTTTTTTATAGTTCTCCCGACAAAGTCCTCATTAGCCGATCTTGAAAAGATCGGTAAATGGGACCTGCTTTCATTATTTAGTTAATAATAATATTAAATATAATTTATGTGAAGAATGATCAACCCTCGATTCACCGCCCTGTTTAGGATAACTTTAAAATTATCATTTATTATTAAAAATATTTTTTATTTTTTGTAAAATATTTTTTATAAATCGTTTTCACTTAAACGTAACTGAAAAAAGAAAAGGTTTGTTTTTAACGGTGGGCCAGCAAAGCAGGTTTAACATACAAGGAACATTACCTATTTTTTTTTTAGTTGTTTGTCGTTACGATAAAGAATAAAAAAAGAATGGAAAGGCGTACGCGGCTGAATAAAAATAAATAAATGAATATATATATTCATTTATTTTGCGCTAAATATAATTTTTTTAAGATACTTTGCCTTTATGGGTAGTTTATAAAATGTATATCACATTTTGGATAGAATACTTTTTGCACTAAGTGGATATTAGCTAAGGGAACTTTTTATACCTAGATTACTTTGTAGTGGTAAACTTGCAAAAGCATGTGGTTTAGGTGGGCTATTTAGGGCTCATTCTAAACTAGTATAAGATCTGTTTAACAATACCTGTAAGAAATCTGTATAGAATTGAGGAGTTGTTCAAGGATATCTCGATACAGCTTTCCCTACAGTTAATTGTAAATATGTTATATGTAAGAATAACCCTGTGGCTATTACAGATATAATTGATCCAAAACTACTTATTAAGTTTCATCCGGCAAAAGCATCAGGGTAATCACTTATTCTTCTAGGCATTCCTTGTAGACCTAGGAAATGTTGTGGGAAAAATGTCACATTAACCCCAACAAATAAGATTCAGAAATGCACTTTAGCTAATAATATGTTATAATCTAAACCTAATATTTTAGGTATTCAGAAGTATCATGCACTAAATAATGCAAATACAGCTCCCATACTTAACACGTAATGGAAGTGGGCAACTACGTAGTACGTCGGTTGTTTACCAGTCATTTTGACAAAAAAAACAATAAATTAATTATATATCTTTAGAGCCTCTGCGAGCATACGCTTTTGGTTATAAAATGACGGTAAATGATTTGGACTTAATCTTTATTCAATTTAAGGTAAATAATTTTAAATTGAATACATCGCGTAAAGTCTCTACAGAATTTGAGAAAATCTCAAACACCACGGTATAGCTTATAATAATGTAGTCGTGTATTAGCATTAATATACTTATTATAAATTCCACCGTTAGCACATAGATTCGTAAAAAAAAATTATGTACCGAGGGAATTAAATTCCCTCAAGCGATGTGACAACACAACAGGTAACTTTTTTTTAATAAAAGATTATTTTGGATTATGATACTCGAAAAATTTTCTATATGAGATAATTTTTTGACCTAAGAGAGGATATTTTTCAAAATGGTGAAATATAAACTTTCTAGTAACTAAATTATATAAATGCAACCTATAATATGCAAAATTACCGCCTTTTTTAGGTTTATCTTGCAAAATTTTTGTCTCACCTTTAAAATATATTTTTATTCACTCTAATATGTGTAACTCATCATTTTGACCAATACTAAAGGAAGATTTTCTCATCTGCCCTTTACCATTAAATACTAAAGAAAAATTACCTTCGGCCTCTATAAATCCACTTAATCAAGCTGGAAAATAGAAAGGAGGTATTTGACAATTCATATGCTGCAAACCTACCATTTTATTAGCATATTTATTTTGTCTTAAGTATGTAAACTCTTCTACACTGAATTTTCTGTTTAAACAATACAGTGCAAATTTATATTGATTTTGCTTTCTTACCGTAAGTAAAGGGTATTTATCTAAAATAGCAAATACTTTAGCAATATCGGCTTTATTTTGAGCAATTCAAGTTACATATTCATATTCTTTTTTCTTTTCTAAAACGACTTTACCACCTATAAAAGATACGAATAAATTAAGCATAGCTATATTTTCATTAGAACGTTTTAATGAAATAACTATACGTATTATAGGTGTTTGATCTAAATTTTTATAGCTTCTAATTCCCGTAGTTATCACACCATCCCCTTCTAACATACCAACAAAAAATTGTTGTATATATTCTTTATTAAATTTTTTTAAGTTTTTATCGTGGAATGCTATATCTAATGAAGCATTGGCTAAAACTACTCCACTTAACCCTCCAACTGTGAACATAAATACAAACCCTAATGCAAATAACATTGCGGGTGTTAATACTAATGATCCACCGTAACTAGTAGCTAATCAAGAGAATATTTTAATTCCTGTAGGAACAGCAATAATTAAAGTTGCAGCTGTGAAGTATGCTCTTGTGTCGACGTCTAATCCTACACTGTACATGTGATGGCTTCAAACTACGAAACCTAAAACACCAATAGACATCATGGCGTAAACCATTCCTAAGTACCCAAATATACTTTTGTTAGAACTAGCTGAAATTGTTGTACTTATTATACCAAAACCTGGTATAATTAAAATGTAAACCTCAGGGTGCCCAAAGAATCAGAAAAGATGTTGGTACAAGATAGGGTCTCCCCCACCTGCTACTTCAAAGAATGAAGTATTAAAGTTTCTATCTGTAAGAACCATTGTTATTCCACCAGCTAATACAGGTAAAGATAGTAGTAATAACACGGCTGTCACTATAACAGCTCACCCGAATAATGCTAATTTATGTAGTCTAATACCGGGGCTTCTCATATTAAGGATTGTTGTAATGAAGTTCATAGCTCCTAATAAACTACTTATTCCGGATAAGTGTAAAGCAAAAATTGCTAAATCTACACTAGGTCCACTATGACTTTGTATTCCTGATAAAGGAGGGTACATTGTTCATCCTGTCCCTGCTCCATTTTCTATTGTAGCGGCAAATAAAAATAATATCAAACTAGGTGGTAATAATCAAAAACTAATATTGTTTAATCTAGGGAAAGCCATATCTGGCCCACCCACTAACAATGGTAGTAAAAAATTACCGAATCCACCAATCATCGCTGGCATAACCATAAAGAAAATCATTAATATTGCGTGCGCTGTAATTATACTATTGTATAATTGATTATCTGCAATGTATTGCACTCCTGGTCCAGATAATTCTAATCTAATTAATACAGAAAAGGCTGTACCTAATAAACCTGAAAATAAGGCGAATATTAAATACAATGTACCTATGTCTTTAGCATTACTTGATAAAAATCATCTTTCTACGGGCATTGATATGTCTGATAGCTTTTTATTTATTTCCCCTCTACATAAAATGTTTAACATTTTACTTCCTATTTCATCTTGTTTTGAAATTTTTTGCGCTATAGGAAGATGAAAAGACATTTTTTCATGGATTGGAATAATGACTATATCAATGCGTTAACTAAGTTATTTTTCTGTTATTTTTTGTATATAGTGTTAAGATGTAATTATTACATATTTAGCGCGTACGCGCTTTATTCTTTTTTACAAGAGCACTCAGACTTGAACTGAGGATTTGAAGGTTGAAGCTTCCTATTTTACCAATTAAACTATACTCTTTTATAATTACATTTTATATATAGGGGGAGGGTAGCATTATTTTTATAGGCGATTATGAAAATTTAGTCCGCCATCACCTATAGGGTGAAGGGACCTACACCTAAAAAATAACGTACTACGCTATAAAAATTAATCAAAAAAACTACAAAAAAATATTTTTTATTCATATTTTTCTGTATTACTATAAACAATTTACTATTTATTAATTTATTTTTATTGTTTTATTTTTTTTATAAAATATTTGTGAAATATTTTATAAAATCTCAATATTTGAAAAGATATATATAAGAGCTATGAGATTTGAACTCATATTACAATGATTAAAAGTCACATACTTTACCATTAAGTTAAGCTCTCTTTTTTTTTTATTTATAGACTAAGAACCTCAGTAATAAACAGAAAGGAATAAGAATAATCATACAACATCAACAAAATGTCAATATAGAATACCAGCTTCTAATCCTAGATGATGGTTTTCTGTTAAATGATATGCAAATAAACGTCAGAATCCTACACCTAAAAATAATGTACCAACAATAACGTGTAATCCGTGAAAACCTGTACCAAAATAGAAACAAGATCCAAAAGCTCCGTCTGAAATTGTGAAAGAAGATACAGCGTATTCAACACCTTGGAAACCTGTAAATATTACAGCTAATACTATAGTGAATAAACCACCGTATAAAGCTCCATTTCTATCACCTTGTATTAAACAATGGTGAGCATAAGTTACAGTAACCCCTGACGCTAATAGTAAACAACTTTAATTAACTAAGATAAAAATATTTTTTTATAATTATCAGAAAATTATTAACCCAAATGCTTAGGGCGCTACCGCTTGTGTATAGCATGGTAACTATTCTTTTTTCTTACGATATTACACTCGTTATAAAGTCCGACTGTACATTTGGACAAACATTTCAGCTTAGCCCCGGTGAACCAGTCTGTAGCGACACTTACAATTGCCGACGGTCTTGGATTAGAATATCGTTAACCGTTATCACCTGATTTTTCTATCTATTCATATAATAAGTTCGGTTGTAACCTTATTTTTATTATTTACTCTTTATTGTATATTTTTTTTTCTTATTACAAGTAATCAATGCTAAACTTTTAATACTTTTATAGATTTCACAGTAACGTCCTAATTATATACAATATCTATTAACTATTATTAACTATTTAAAGGTTTAAATACTCTAATTCTTTTAATAAGGTTTTCTTTATATTCCACTAAGTCATTTGTACCTTTGTATAATTTTTTTAAAGTAGTAAACGCTGTACCTAGTTCTTTAGCGGTGTCGGCTAAATTGGATTTAAATACAATTTGTCCTGACGGTTTGGTTATTTCATATAAACTACTAGTAGATCTGTTATTAATAATTTTCTTACTTTCTATATCTCTTTGTAACCCACCATTTATAAATTCGATTGTAGGTTTAGCATTTATAATTTTATCTCTATCTGCATCTGTAAATAACCCGACATTAATTATAGTATCTTTAGCGTTTTCGCTATAAGTTGATAATCTATAGTTATTCATTGTATAAGAGAGTTTAATTATTAAAATTTTAATCTCATTTATCCTATGTGCACCGATATAAATAGCATTACATATAATTGAAAAATCTTTAAAATCTAAACCTTTTTTGGTTATAAAAATGGATGAGGGGTTATTGGAGAAAAAGGGTATAAAATAATTATTTAATACAAATATATTCGTTATAGTAAAAGTAGCCAAAGGTTCACTATTATTTACAGCTTTACCTTTACCCATAGAGATTATTGAAGATAATTTTATTTTTTGTACTGAATAGTTATCGAAACCCAAATTTGTTTCTAAATAATCTTTTATTGCAACTAATAAGGGTAAATCTTTTTCTGACAATTTTATACTAAAAGTAGGCTGTAAATTTAATCTATCTAAACAAAATGAACCATCTCCTTCAATAAAACCTAAAAGTCAACTTTTAGTTATGTTGACTTTTCAATCTTCAAAATTAACTCTATTTTTATTCATACCGGTTTTAATTTTCATTATTTCATTTATTAAAAAATCGGTTATTTCAGTTTTATTTTGATATAATAAAAAAGCTTTCTTAAAATCTAGGTAATCAAATATTTTGCTACTGTTAAGTGTATATTTATCAAATATAGCGATTATTTTATATATATCTTCTATTTTCGTTACATAAAAAAAACATTTCTTTTCATATGAGTAAATTTTACCAAACCCTAATTTATCTTTAATATAGTTTAAAGCGGGAAGATCGTCAATATGTAAACCTATGGTATATTTAAAAGTAAAACCTTTATATAATTGTGATTTTATAATCAAAAAACTTCCCTCTGCATCTGTAAAGCCAGATAATCAGCTATAAAATTCTAATTCTTTTTTAGCTTTTATATTATTTGTGCTATAATTAAGATTAGTTTGATAAATTATTAGTCTTGATTTTAAAAGAAAAAATTGTGCTACTCTTAAGCCGTATTCGGGATCTTTAAATGTATTAAATATTATTAAACAAATAAAACAAGAGATTTCTAGAGCATTAGGCATAATAATAAAAAAAAGAATAAAGAGGTTTAATAGATAAAGTGGACTTCTCACCCACACAGCCAAATTAATATAATTAATCGCATTTCAAACTGTATTTAATAATGGTAATTCAAAAGCGTTTATAGCTTCTATACCCATTGGAGGTCATTGAGCACCTAATTCAACAGTAGGTGACAATGCACTGTGAAAGTAAGCTCAAAAAATAGCTAAGAAAAATAAAGCTTCTGAGACTATGAAAAGAGCAACACCCATATTAAGACCTTTTTGTACAGCTAATGTATGATTACCTAAATAAGTTCCTTCACTTATAACATCTCTAAATCAGAAAGACATACTAGCAATTAAAAGTATGATAGAAAGAGGTAATCAAATACCTGCTTGTTCAAATCCATGCATGTTTGATACAGTAGATGTTGTTAATGTTAGTAAACTAATACAAGTAAATAAAGGTCAAGGTGATGGAGATACTAAATGAAAAGGATGCCCTTGAAAGGCGCTACGTTGTAATATAGACATATTTAATTTATTTTTATTTACTTAAAGTCGCTATGAAATTTCAATTTTTATAAAAGTTAAATTATATTATTTACCAATAATTTTATGGATAGTTTTTAATTAAAAATAAATAAGTTAGTTTTTTATAAGAAAATCCACCGGTGGGTATACCAAAGGAGGCCTATTTAGTTAGATAACCCTGAATAATAAGAAATATATTTATATTATTATAATTACAATAAATAACAAAAAAATAAAGTCTAAAAATTTTTTTGAATATTTCTTACAAAAATATTTAAATATATTTCTTATTTTCGGGATTATAAATAATATAATTCGAGTTTAATTACTTATTATTTTTAGAAGTAATAAGGAATTTTCTTTAGTAAATAGTATTACTAATATAAACTTATACAAAAATAACGCACAGGTATTAATATAATATATGATTTAATTATAAATTTTTTTTTTATTCTACTTACTATTAAAAAAAATTATGTATTTTTTTTTATTTATTAAAATTAAATAAATAAATTAATTAATTTATTGCTCTAAACCGTTTTATTTATAGAAAATAAAACAAAAAAGTATGTAATTTTTTTTATTACCGGGATTATAAACAAGATGATTCCTGTAATGATACATGTTACTAAAAGAATGCTGAATGAAGGGGGCAGTTTTTCAAATGATTTATTTTTTAATCATTAATATTTCTGTAATGTCCAAGATTTCTATCTTATAATATTAATTATTTCACTAACCAGCGTCATACTTTACATCTAAATAAAAATTTTTTGTATCTATATTTCTCACACGGTATTATTTTATTAGGTTATACAATTAATGTAATTCTAATGCATCTTTAATGTAAGAACATGATAACACTACAAACACTTGTGCTTGTATAAATGCTATTCCTAATTCTAAACCAGAGAATGCTATAATGAAAGCTAAAGGAAATAAACCTAAAAAGAAGAATATAAACCCTGAGTTCATTATATTATATGTGAATCCACTAAGAATACTTAATAACATATGACCTGATAAAATGTTGGCTGCTAATCTTAATCCTAAACTTACGTTACGGGCAAGGTAACTTATAAATTCTATTATAACTAACAGAGGTAATAAAGCTAAGGGACAACCTGATGGAACAAATAATGAAAAGAATTTTAAACCATGTTTACTGAAACCTAGTATTGTTGCACCTAAAACCACTGTGAAACTAAGTGAGAAAGTTAATGCAAAGTGACTTGTTGAAGCAAAACTATAAGGTACCATACCAATTAGATTATTTATTAATATAAATACAAATAATACATACATTAAAGGAAAGTAAGCTTGACCATTTTTATTGTTAATTTGTCCAACAACTATTCCATGTACTGTAGCGTAAATAGATTCTTGAGGAATTGATCATGCATTTGAAATTATTCTGTTATTATTTGTAGATAATAAACCTATCATGAAAACAAGATAACCACCAATAGTTAAGTATAAACCAATGTTAGTTAAAGAGAAAGAAAAATTACCTAAAAGAGGTGCATCTAAACTAATTAAGTTTCTTATTTCAAACTGATCTAAGGGGCTAAATATGTAATTAAAATTATTCATTATTTTAAGGAAAAAAAAATATGATAAAAGGGTGTTAAAGCATTTTCTTAGAATTTATTTTTTTTAAGAAAAAAAAATAAATTATATGCGATATTAGTGTCAAAAAAGATGATTTGTTTAGGTTTTTTTACTTTAAATTAAAAGCGTACCTTATTTTTTATTATTTTTTTAGCGGGCGTACGCGAGCGAGATAAATAACTAAAAAAAAAATAAACAAAACAGCTTATTAAAAGATTTCTTCAGCAAAGCTAAAAAATTAAAGTTTTAAATTTATATTTTAGTAAAAAAAACTTTAATTGTGTTCTATTTAATTTGCCTAATAAAGGCGGTATAATTATAATTTACTAATAAATAAACGTGTTGCAAATAAACGTAACATTCTTGGTAATATATATTTAGAAAAAGCATATATTAAAAAAGCAAGAATAGCAAATACGAATAAAACTTGGTTTAAGAAAAAGAATGGAACTAATTGAGGCATATTTTTTTTGTTTATAAATTCCTAATGAAATAACCGATGTTATTTACCAAATTGTATATCTGGTTTAAACCTAATCTAAAAGCGAAACTCACGAATATAATAAATATTATAAATTTGCCCCCACGAAAGCATCCTGTCCTCTAAAACCTAGATCCCTCGCATACGCAAGGGGTTAAACCAGGGGTCCTCCTCTTTTTTATTATTTAACTTAACAAAGATAAATAAAAAATAATGAAATAAGTTTATATTTTATTTAGTATAATATAAATCCTAATTAAAACCCCTAACGCTAATAAATTAGGTATTTTTTTTTTTCGGTGTAACCCATAGGTAGGTATACCAAGGAAGGCTAAACTTAATAAATATTTAAACCCTCTTTTCTCAAATAAATTCATTTATTTGAGAAAAGGGGTCCCCAGCAAAAGCAGGTTTCATTTTACCGTTAGCTAAGGCTAACGGCAAAAGAAACTAATTTTTTTTTAGTTATCTTAAAGATAAATAATAAAAAAAAAATAATGGACAGGGAGTAAAAAAGATCTTTAAAAACATATTTAGTAAATACACCTCTAAATGGATAAACCCAAGCTAATCATTAAGCAGATTTCTATGTAAAAATAGATTTAAGATTACGGAGGAATCGAACCCCATTAATTTGATTTGCAATCAAACGGTAAACCATTTACAACATAATCTTTATATTAAAAAAAATATAAAACTAAGATATGCAGATATGCTAGAAAAATTTTATTTTTACAACTTGGCTTTGTGAAATATCAATGGCTTATTTATTTTTATATTATATAAATAAAAATAAATAATGCTAATTAATAATAGCTCAAAAAGTGAAGATTAAAAATAATAACAATTAACGTGTGAAAGACTCGAACTTACAACAATTGTGTCCGTAGCACAACACTCTAGCCATTGAGTTAACACGTTTACTCTGTATAAAATATAATAAAAAATTTTACGTACATATTTTTTAATATTGCACATATTTTACCCTTATTAGTATACCCATTATATATTTTTAATACGGGATAATTCTTACTTTACATGGATATAACTCTGATTAGTAGGGAAAGAAGGTCATAAAGTTTTATTATTTATCTTCCACTTTTTTGTAGCGAAGCAACCGGAATTCGAGATTATTTTTGAAAATTTCAAAAATAATCTTGAACAAAGTGATGAATCGAGGGTTCAAATAATAAAAAAAATAAACAAACTAGTGGGAGGGGAATTAGATTCAAAAAAAAAATATAAATAATAAATAAGCCCTTACTACGTTACTACGTGTGGGATTCGATTCGTTCTCTTAATTACCGTAAACAATTTTGTAATAAATAGCCAAAATTTAATATTAGTACGGTTTAAACAAAAATCTTTAAAAGCACCAAAGATATTATGATGGTGTAAGCCCTTAATATGAATTGAACATATATCAGAATATTAACAGTATTCCGCTCTACCGTTGAGCTATAAAGGCTAAACCCATAAAAAGTTTTTTGTTATAGGTATCTAATTTAATTATTTTTCAGGTAATATTTTTTTTTCCTTTTTAACCTGAAAAAATGTTAAAAATAAGGATAAAATTTTAAAACCCTTAATAAAAAGGTTAAGCCCCCATTATTTTTTATCTTAAATATAAAAAAAAAATAAAAATAAGATACACGCAAAGTTAAAAAATAAAGCAAACAGGTCCCATACACCAATCTTTTCAATATCGGCTAATGAGGACTTTGTTGGGGAAGCTCACCTTTTAAATGTGTTTAAAAGGTGGGCATGTACCCGTAAGATCGGTTGGCGGCGGTGTAACATCGCCGCCTTCAATCTAAACTTTTAAGAATAAATATTTATGTTTTTTTAGGAGACAAGAGATTCGAACTCATAAAACCGCATAAGTTATTGAGTTTACAGCTCAACCCTTCTTACCAATAAAGGAACTCTCCTTAATTTTTATATTTTTACATAATAATTTACCGTTCAAGTTATATTTTTTTCATTCTTCATCCGTACTGTTACGCTGTAAAATGCGATAACCTACCATTATTTTTATTGTTTAACTTTGTTAAATAATAAAAAATATAAACAAAGCAAGTCCCATTTATCAATATTTTTAATATCGGCAAATAACGATTTAATAATAAAAATATAGTTTGTTTTACTTTTAGCTCAAGCTAAAAGTAAAATAAAACCTACTTAGCTGGCGTTGTATAAAAAGCTAAAAGGGAAAAAATTTTTTTTTGTATAAGGGGGGGGTATTGTTAATTTTTACCTAAACCCGTGCAACTTCCACTACACGAACCGTATTTCGACTTAACACTAATCAGAGTCACGCATACGAAGATTATTTGATGATCTATCATTTGCTAATTCAATGAAAAAATTATCCTCATAAACCAAACTTATTGCACATACTCCTTTCAGCGCCTGACGAGTGGTTAGTACCCATCTGAGATTAAATCCACCGTGACATGGTGATTCACGATTACTAGTAATTCCTATTTCACCTAGTCGAGTTTCAGACTATGATTAATATTATATTCTGTTTTAAAGATTTGCTATTTCTCACGTTTTAGCAGACTCTTTGTACAGACATATGTGGCACGTCTATAGCCCACAATATTTAGGCCATGATGACTTGTCTTGATTCCTATTATTGTATACCCGAGAATATACACCACACTATTTTATATAGCATAGGGGTTTACGTTAATTAAATGGATCTAACCATCGTCTCACAACATTAACTAAAGACAGCCGTGCAGCACTTGTATTATATTGTTTATTTACTGACCTTAATTTTTATTTATTTTTAATAAAAAAAAATTTAATAACACTTGCTTTCGTGATTAAGTTAGCGCAAAATAAAAATAAATGAATATATTCATTTATTTTTATTCAGCCTTTAAATTGCAATACACAAATTAAAATATAATCGTCCGAAAGTTATGCTATACCGGTGCATAACAGTATTTAATTTATAATTTATAAATCATAAAAATATTAATATTACGATTTTTTTTCTTTAAAGAATTAGACCACGGGGCAGGTTATGCCTACACATTGGTCCTGTGGGTCCTTAGCCACTGGAGTAAACAAATACTTATTCCCTAAAGAATAATATTACAATATATATTCAAATTGTGGTAAGGTTTTTCGTGGGTTATCGAATTAAATAACATACTTCACTACTGGTTTCAGATACGGTCTAATGATTTCAGTTCCAGCGTTGCCACATTACTCTTGAGGTGGAATGCTTACACTTTCATTTATACACCAAAAACTTTTTTAATATATAACATTCATAATTTTCTGCATGGACTACAAGGGTATCTAATCCTTTTCGCTCCCCAAGCCTTCGTCCCTTAACGTCAGTTTTTACATAGAGGTTTGCCTTCGCCGTTATACGTCCTAAGAGTATCAAAGAATTTTATCTCTACACTGCTCTTCCTAATATTTACCTCTCCCATAAAACTCTAGTCATATATCTGTTCCTTCGCTATAACAAGCAGGCGAGATAGACTGTCTAGGTACCCTTTAAACCTAATAAAGATGAATAACACTAGTCTGACTTGTATTACCGCGACTGCTGGCACAAGATTTGGTCAAGACATGTAAATAGACGTTTGTCATCATCAATTATCTATTTAGAACTTTATACGACATAGTCGAAAATCCATTCCCCCAAATTGCTGGTTCAGCCGTTAGGCTATTGACCAATATTCCCCACTGCTGTACTATACGTATTGGGGTTTTTTCAGACCCAATGTGATCAATAAACCTCTCAGTTATGATTACAAGTTTTTAAGCTAGTTAAGCTTAGACCTTAACTACTACTTACTTGAATATGGCTAAACATCTTAAAGCGAAGATTTAACTTCTTTTTCATTTTTATACTTACTTTATCAACCCCTTTCGTATCTCGACAAGGATTAACCATGAATCAATCTGCTTATGCAAATCGGTCAGAAGATTACTCGGCGAATCTTAAAAATTTGCGTTTGCAATTCACAAATCGTTATTTTACAATAAAGTTTTCAAAAAACAGAGATCTATAAGGAATCTTTTCCTTACTTTAAGGCAGTGAAACCACAATACTCACCTTTACACCACCTTCTTAAAAAATTCATTATATGAAAGAAAAAAGAATGTATGATTAGCATGTGTCAAGCATTTGGACAGCGTTCAATCAGAGCCATCATCAAACTCAACAAATAATAAAAATAAATAATATTAGATTACTACTTACTATTAAAAGAAATAAAAAAAAGATATAATAACTAAAAATTATTTGAAATATATTTTTAGTTATTACTTTTTTTTAAGATTTTTTTTTATAATTTAACATAGTTAAATTATAAAAAAAAGCCAGCATACGCAATAAGTTTTTTATTAAAAAATTTTAATAAAACCCAAACGTACGCCCGCGTACGCCCTTAATTTTGTTAAAGGTAAAAAAAAATATGAAAAAAAAATTTAAAGTAAGATAAATAATAAAAAATAATGGAAAAACGATATTTATACTAAATATAGACTAATAAATTATGAAACGTATAATAATAAAAATGCCATCATTAATGCAAATAAACCAGTCGCCTCTGCAAAAGCAAAACCTAATATAGCATAAGAAAATAATTGTCCTCTTAATGAAGGGTTTCTAGCTACACCTAAAATTAAAGCACCAAATACTACACCAATACCTACACCTGCCCCAATTAAACCAGTTGTAGCTATACCTGTTCCTATTATTCTAGCTGCTTGTATCATGAATTATTATATAAAAAAATGATCATTAATTTCAAAGATAATACTTTGTTATTTTAAATTTATTATATTTTATTATGTAAGCAAAAAGGGGGGGGGGGGAAAGGGTTGGGAGATTTATTCTTTTTCTATAACCATCATAAAAATAAAAAAGAAAAAAAAATTTTTTTTTTTAAAAAAACATGATTTTTAGAACCTTATAATTAACCAGCACATGTTTTTTTTTATTATT
>CANYLF014916673.1:0-12141 GCA_948193215.1 Bocquillonia castaneifolia
AGTGAATGAAAAAAATATTCAAGAAAACATTATGAAGTTTCATAAATCTGGTAAACTAAAAGTATACTTAAAGTATATCGGAAGTATACTGTTTATAAGACAAATTATGTAAGTAGAAAAGACTTTTTCAACAAAAAAAAAAGGTAAATAATAAGCATAGATATATAATATTAGAAGTATATTTGCCTTTAGTAGATTGCAAGGTGTCGATTTCTTCCAACATATCCTTACATTTGTCCTTTGGAATAAACATGGAATGTGCCATGTGTCCTACAAGTAAATTAGTATGTTTAATGTGCCTTGCTAAACTACACACGCAATATAATATGTGTCTCACGCATGGAAAATGATATGTGTATTATTGGTATTAAAAGTACATTTAACTTTAAATTTTGTTAAAGTGTTATTTTCTACTTACATAATTTGTCTTATATATAATATACTTCCATTTTACTTTCAGTATACTCCCAGTTTACCTTATTTGTAAATTTCAATAACTTTTAGAAAATATTATTGTTTATATGCATATAAAAAATCATGTATTTATAAATAATAAGAATATATATTTAATATCTAAACTAGTTTTGATGTTTAAATTTTATTGAAGTATTCTTCTCCACTTGTATAATTTGCCTTATAAATAATATACTTCCAGTGTACTACCAGTATACTTGCAGTTTACCAGATTTATGAAATTATATAAAGTTTAAAAAATATTATTGTATATATGCAGATAAGAAATTGTCTAATTGTAAAAACTAAAAATAGATATGTAATATTAAAAGTGCATCTTCTTTTAGTAGATTATTAGATGTCATCTACAATATACATGGAATATGTCATGTGTCCTACAAGCAAACTAGCATGTCTTCATGTGTCTCACTACACCACACATGCAAGATGACATGTGTCGCACACATGTAAAATGGCATGTGTCTTATTAATATTAAAAGTACATTTTAATGTTGAAGTTTTCTTTTTTACTTTCACAATTTATGCTATAAGTAGCATACTTCTAATATACTTCCACTATACTTTTGGTTTACTTGATTTATAAAATTCAATAACTCTTAGAGAAAATTATTATTTATATGCTGAAAAAAAGTCTTGTAATTGTAAATAATTAGAATAGATATTTAATATTAAAAAAGGGATAGTTGTGAAAAGACCCCTTTAGTTTTTCTTTGGCAAATTTATACAAATATTTCTATTATGGTATTCTTTTCTACATCTTCCACATTTATTGCTTTGTTTTTGTTCTAGTACAGCGTTAAATCCTCTCTTTTTTTGGCTAAAATTTTCCTTATGGAGGAAGTGTAGACACTAAATTTTTGGATACTAGATCCTTGTTGCTAAGCTTAAAACTTTGAGGCAAAATTACCTATCTAAGAGATTTATCCTATGGAATTGAATGACGAAGGTAATTCCCCCAGGATAAAGGTTCGTCCGGACCACCAAACATCCGGCAAAACCATCAAGTTGCCCATGCTAGGCCCAAAAGCCTGAGGGAAAAATGGCCTAAGGCCCATCAAGTGAAGGTCCAGCCGGATCATTACCAATCATTCGATCGGACCTTTGCCTTAGGCTTATAGGGGTAATCATGATTATTTGCTACAGAGTGGTGATTTGACAATACAGCAGTAGGCTTACGTGCTCCTACTGCTTTGCTCTATAAAACCCCTCCATCAATACCTTTCAAAAGGATGGCAGGCACCCGTTACCACTTGCACAGAGACTACTTCAACATTAAGCAAAGAAATCTTTCAGTAGGAGGAAAAGAAGAGAAGAGGGAGTGAAGCTTCATCGTCTCCGGTTCTCCGACGGATTAACAAAACAGTAACAAACTAAGAATATAATGATTATAAGGATCTTTCTAGCATCCATACATCATAAAAACAAGGTTTTGGTTATATCATTCCATTGTTATTTTGATGTTTTAAGCGACTATAACTATGCATGTTTATATATAACTAAGCTCTTCTTGCTCTTTCTTATATGCGTGGACTCTTGAGACCAAGGCGATGAGTTAGAGATAAACAGGATGTAGCTCTGAAGCTTAAATGAGCAAAAATGGATTCAAGCATGTCTCTGAATCCTTAAACATATTTGATTTGTAACAGTTCATTATACCTAGGACTTAGGGTTCCCTTATGCTCTAGGGGGCCATATTTGCATCTTTTGTGTATTATATTCGAAAGGTATGTAATAAATAGGTACAAACTGGGCGAAAATAATCTCCAACACTGAATTACAGGTCCGGTTGGACCATCATGCAGTAGTAACGATCATTCGGTCGAACCTCCACTTATCAGGCCGGATGATCAGAACTCAACCGGATGTCCCACCTGGTTTGATTATTTTAAAAACTTGGGCCTGGCCTAAATCAAACATCTGGTCACAGCACCATCCCAATGGTCTAGCCGAACCATCATGATGACGAGAAGAAAAGGGAGGAAATAATAATGCGGACTGCCTGATTCGAAGCTTCGAGGTGTACTGATAAATCCTGTCTGGGATGAATTGGTCGATCGGTAAGATTCTCTTGTTATTTTATGGAAATCACCTAGATTTAATTATAAATAATTAGCTGGACGTTTAATAAATAAACCTGGTAACTAGTAAATAAAAGATGCTACAAACTCATTTCACCTTTTCTTTCTTTAAGGGTATATGTATATTACTGCCATTCTAATATTGTGAGTAAAAAATAAATGAATTAATGTGCAAATATTAACTTGTAAATTATGTTAGAAACTAACTATGGATGTTATGTGTGTAAATAAATAAGGTAATAATCCACTTGACTAATTCATACTAAAAAAAGTAGTAACCCACTAATGCAACCACCAGTGCTCAATCAATCAAGGCAAACTGCAACGGACCTAATGCACGACTAGAATTTATTAGAAGCAATAATAGTCACGCACATTCATTGTATACTACTTTCTGAGTAATTTATCACTTTATATTGTTTGTCTTTAGTAGGAAATAATGACCTTATTACTTAATTAAATTGGGAAATTGCCCCAAGTATGGATGACTCATTTCGAACTCAGAAATCATCTAAAGAGATAACGAATGGGGATTCCTATGGAATCTTCCTGTTTTTTAATCACTAGGTGATCCCGACGCAATTTGGGTGGCGACTCCACAACTATTTTCATAAAATTCTAAAAATCCATCTAGTGAGTCTGTCACCATTGCCATTGGACACCAATCGATGGGTAGGTACCTGGCGCCCTGTCCATAGTGGCGACTCCACTGTGGAAGTTTTTGTAAATAAAATGAATGAAAATTTCGTGTAATTTCCCATCTTTTTAATTAATTTGGTCATTGTTCTCCTTTGCATTGCATGTAGTTCTTCATTTTTAGGGTCCTTATAAACCCCGGTACCATTTATAATATAATCCAATGATTCCACACCAGTTTATTGGATTGTGTTATCAGTGGACGACTCACAGTGATTGGGAGTCCTACCTGGCTTACCATCTTAGCAATTGTTAATGCGTCATGGCTAATGGGAAGCCCATACTGGATCTCCTACCATTTTAGTAATGGTTAACGGGAGTTCGACTTTGTGGAATCCTTGTTTGCCAAACCAAAGAGTCAAAGTCCAGCATGTAATGATCGTAGAAGTTTCCACTAGGTTGTTCCCACTAAATCCTACTTGCTGTAATGATGCCATGAGTATTTATGATCATTAAGCCTAAAGCTTATGCCAAAACTCTGTCCACCTAAAGGCAGAATTTAGGCACAATGATATAGACTCAATTATCATGAGTGCTATTGTTTGCTAGGATTGTTTGCGAGAACATTCTTATATGACAGTACTATCATCCCCTGCTAATGAAGTAAAGTACCCCAGCCTACCTAGGAAATGGACTTTTGACCAATGGAATACGTGTGTGGGAGAAATAAGGTTGGAAGGCCTTCCATTTGGCAGTAATTTTTACTTGTATAGTTAATGAGTTTTCTTTTTCTCTTTGTCATACATACATGCATGCACGCATATAACTCCCATTCATGCACTTACTAACCCCTTCCTGGAGCTAAAAAACAATGGCAAGTAGCTTTCGTCATTCTAACAGCAGCACCTAATGGGACATTCATAGTGATGGTACTGCTTCAATGGCATTAAATTTGAATGAGGGATGGCTCAAATGGTGTACCTAGAGCAACCTTTGTCTTCTACATTCGTAACTTTGAGAGATTAGGGTGTTACCGTACCTAAACCATCTTCCATTCACCCTGACACCGGTGTAATGAGTTTTGAAGCTGAGGCTTTCTACGACTATCATGAAATGGAAGGGCATTGGACGAATGAATGCCAGACCTTAGGGAAGGCCATAGAACGCCTTATTAATGATGATGTTCTAATAGAAATAGGAATAGAGAAATATATCCTTGGCACCAACCGAGGCACTTGAAATATCCCTGTTCAGAATGGTGACTTTGAGGGAGAAGTTTACCTATGGGACAAAGAGTGGAGGGCCTTGAAAATCTATGAAGAGCTAACTGAAGTCGTCCCCAACAACTGTGATGGAAGGGGATGTATATAGGCCCTACGCCTTCTGTGAATACCACTGTAGCCCTAGAAATTACATAGATGAGTGTGGGGAATTTAAAAGAGCTATTAATGAACTTTGTAGTAAGAGAAAGAATGCCATAACCAACAATGGGTTCATCATTTACGTAAGGGCAGAGAAACAAGAACGGATTAGAAGCCTACTTCCTGGTTTGTTCCAGTGGAGGAAGTGCCGCCTCTACAGCTAAAAGGACCTTTGCCAATCCTTAAAAGTACCCTGAGTGAAATCTTTAATGATCTGGTGGAGAAAGGGTACTTACATCCTACCGAGTCGCCTGTTTATGATAGCTATAGCTCCTTATCCATAAGGGAATATTATTGCTACAACTAATCTATGGGACACAGCCTGAGAAATTATTATGGGTTTATCAACACCATAGAAGATCTGGTCCTGCATGTAAGTTTGGATAGCTTGGGAGACGGGACCATGGGATATGCCATAGAATGGAGAGCTCATCACACGTCCCGAACACTTAAAATGATACCTTCAACCTCAGGGGAACATACTGGCCAGAGGATCTCCAAGATTGAACCTCTATCAGAAAGTGAAGGCAGTTGGTTGCTATACTACATGGTAGAATATCATCCGAGAAATTACCCACTGTCATCGATCGTATAGAGAAAGAAAGGAGAAAAGGTGTTTGCCTAAGCACCTTCAATCTATCTTATTTTGAGCTTAACAACCTTAAATATATGCTTAACAAAGTTTTCAAGTGTGCAGGATTGATTTAATTTAAGTTGACACGATGAAAATGTTTCAGACCCATAAATCACACCCGGGAAACAAATATCGCCCCCGCGACGTACATTCGCCCTCGCGAAGAAAGGAATCACAACCATGATAATATATCTTAGATACTTCTAAAAATTCTATTTCTTTTTGAAATTAGTCACCCCAGCGATTCTAGCCATCGCCCCTACGACTAAGTGTCCTAGATAGTGCTGAAACTTCTGTTTCTTTTTAAAGCTCAGTCGCCGCCGTTATTTTAGTCATCACTCCCGCGACAAAGTGTCCTAGATAGCGCTAAAGCTTCTATTTTTTAGTAAGCACGTGAAATAAAGATCACCTCCGTGATCAGGCATATTGCGACCGCAATAACAGTCCTCGCCTCTACGAAATGTAGACTTAAGTTCCAATAGCCACAACCTTATCTATGAAGGTTGGTCATGCTCGTGAACAAATATTTTGCCCATGTGAAATGATGACCAAAGAATCAGTAGCCACAGCATTATCTATACAAGTTTGTCACGCCAATGAAATGCATATCACTCCCATGAGCATCGTTTGATCCCGAGACAGAGTTACTATTCAATAACTTTTCAAATTTTGCGCCTACAATGATGATTCTGTGCCTCCGAGTGAATGATAATCATGATTTTGTTTCAAAAGTCTGCTATCCATTGGAAAGACTTTTTCAACTATTTCCAACAACTTGTTTTGGAGTTTATGGCTATAGACACCCCTCTTAATTGTGTTTAGAGATATAACACACATTCTTAGATAGCCAAAACTCTTGTAAATTATTTTCTAAATTTCTTTGTAGATAAATTCTTAGTGAATTTATTGTGTGTAGATAGTTAGAGCTCTAGAGCATTTGTTCCTTGGGTTGAGTGATCTTTCTATTTTGTACAAGTGTCAATCTTTGTGAGGATTGGAAAACACTTAGGTTGGTTTGGTGTTAGCCTTATAAACACTAGGTTTGGTGTAAGCCTTGGTAAACACTAGGTTTGGAGATAGCCTGTTAGATCTTCATTGTAAAGGTTGGAGATGGCCTGTTAAATATCCTTTTAATCCATTTGTGGTAGTGGAACCCTAAATTGTGTATTTGGGAGAAGTGGACGTAGGTCAAGAGTTGGACCAAACCACTATAAATTTCTGTCTATTCTCCAAAGTAATTTTTTATTTTTCAATTCCGCACCAATTCAGCCCCCTTCTTGGGCTTTTCAATTGGTATAAGAGCCTAACAGCTCATTTATACCTTAATTGGGAGCTTGAAGATCATTGAAGATGTCGGGAGATGGCTTTGGAAGCTTGAGACCTTACTTTGGTGGAAGTGACTATCTATATTGGAAATTACATATGCAATGTTATTTGTATATTGACCAAATCAATGTTTGGGATCAAGTCCTAAATGAATGGACTCCACCAACCACAACCGTAGGTGAGGTGACTACAACGCTTGGCAGAAAGGATTGGGTAGATGATAAGAACCATAAAGCTATGTCTATTTTACTTGGTTCTTTATCTAAAGAAGAATGTGCTAGAGTACTTCATTGTACTACTACCCATGCCATATGGACAACATTGGCAAATTATCATGAAGGCACAACCTATGTCAAAAACAAGAGGATTGAGCTTCTTATTTATCAATATGAAACCTTCAAGAGGTTAGCCGATGAAAATGTCACCTCCCTCACCAACTGTCTTCTAGCTTTGGTGGAAGGGCTAAGGAAACTTGGAAAAACTTATAGTCTAGGTGAAGTCAACAAGAAAATTCTTAGGTCCTTACCTAGGAAGAAGTTTGAGGCTAAGATTGCTTCACCTGAAGACTCCAAGAATCTCTCCACCAAGAGAACCGATGTGCTCATAGGTAATCTCTTAATCTATGAGATGAACTATAATGAAGATGAAAAGATAGAAGCAAGTGAGAGGAAAGAAGAAAAGAAGAAAATTATCGCCTTCAAAGCCTGTCAAGATGAAGAAGGCAAAAATGAAGAAGGAAAGGGTGGCCATAATGAAGAACAACTTGTATTACTCTCAAAGAGAGTGATAAAGATGATTCAAGAAAGAAAATGGTCATCTAGCAAAAGCAAGAATAGGAGGAGAAATAAAGAAATCTTCAAGAAGAGTAGCTCCTCAATAAAATGCTTTGAATGTGGTAAGAAGGAGCACATCAAACCGGATTGTCCTACGCTCCAAGGAAGGCACATGAAGAGATTTAGTGCCGGATGGGAAGAAAATGAACAATCCTCTTCCTCTTCACAAGAAGATAATGAAAGTGAAGATGAAAGTGAGGATGAAGTTGCCAACATTGCATTCATGGCCTTAGAGGATTCTTCAAGTGAGGTAAATAATTCTTGCTTATATATTTTTCCTTCTTTTACTTCCGATTGTGGTAGTGACGATGATTCCGATGATGATGATCCCATTGAACTCATCAAAGATCTTAACACCCAATGTACTCGCCCCCAATGTGAAAATATTAAAGTAAAAAAACTTTGTGAGGCAAGTAATAGGGAAGCTAATGATTTAAGAGCACAAGTAGAGACACTTAAACTTTCCCTAGGAGAACTTAAAGGTCAACTACTTACTTCTCAATTCAAACTCTCTTCAATGGAGACTCTTATAAAAGAGAATTACACATTGAAATGTGACGTAGAAGAATTGAGAGAATCCATTGTCAAATTTCATAAGGGCAAGGAGAATCTTGATACCTTATTAGTGTCAAAAAGACCTCCCCTTGTGAGACATGGCTTGGGATTCAATGAATGCTCAACATCTTGTATAACTTCGAGCACCACATTTATTAAATCATCATCACCACCACAAAAACTCTAGTGTTGATGTAGCTAAGATCAAGGGTTGAAAGCCTAAGTCTAAGCAATGAGACAAGCCATCAAATGGCTCATTGGCCAAGAGGACTAACACCTCTCAAGGCAAACCAAAAGGGATGCCACAAGGCAAGTCTAAAGACAAGCCTCAGGGCAAACCTAAGGGTAAGCCAATTCCTAAGGGCCAAACTCCTAAGAAACATCACACAAAGCAAAAGGCCATGAGCAACAGGACCTCCTCTCCTAATTTTCAATGTCATTATTGCATGAAACATGGGCACATTAATGCGTTTTGCCTTGTTAGGAGGGAGCAACTTAGCTTAGGTACTTTTGTTAATACTAACCCTTAAGGACCCAAACTTGTTTGGGTACCTAAAACAAAGAATTAATTTTCTTTTGTAGGTATGCTTGAAAACCTCAATTGGAACAAGTGAATGGTATCTTGACAGTGGATGCTCCAAGCACATGACCAGTGAGAAAAGTCTCTTCTCTAAATTAGAGATGAAAAATTGAGGATCGGTAGTATTTGGTGATAATGCCAAAGGTAAGGTTACTGGCATTAGCACAATTAGTAAGGAATCCTCTACTAGTATTGAAAATGTGCTTCTTGTTGATGGTTTAAAGCGTAACCTCCTTAGTATAAGTCAATTGTGTGACAGAGGTTTCAAAGTTACTTTTGATTTGAATACTTGCCTAGTCACTAAATCTTCAGATGATGAAGTAGTATTCAAAGGAAAACGAACCAACAATATCTCTACAATTGACCTACAAAATCTTACTAACCAAAATGTGAAGTGTCTTATGTCTATTAGCAATGATGCTTGGCTTTGGCATAAAAGGCTTGGTCATGCTGGCATGGATTTAATTGATAGCCTAAGAAAGGGGGAGCTTGTACGAGACTTGCCAAAAGTCAAATTCTCCAAAGACAAGATATGTGGAACTTGTCAAAAGGGAAAACAAGCTAAATCATTCTAAAAGGCAAAGAATCAAGTAAGTACTACTAGACCACTTGAATTACTTTACTTGGATTTGGTTGCAACTTCACAAGTAGCTAGCTTGAGTGGAAAACACTACACCTATGTCATTGTTGATGACTACTCTAAGCTTTGTTCGGCTGCATTGCTTACTCATAAAAGTGATCCTTTTGAAACTTTTAAATGTTTTGCAAAACGTGTTACAAATGAAAAAGGATGTTTCATAACTTCCTTGAGGAGTGATCATGGAAAAGAATTTGAAAATGAAGCTTTTGAAAATTTCTTTTCTGAAGGAGGTATTTCACATAATTTTTCATGTCCAAGAACTCCTCAACAAAATGGTGTTGTAGAAAGAAAAACTGTACATTGATTGAGATGGCTAGAACAATGCTTAATGAATATAATTTGCCAACTTATTTTTGGGCGGAATCCATCAGTACATCATGTTACATCTTAAATCGTGTTTCCAAAAGACCTATTTTGAACAAAACACTTTATGAGTTATGGCATGGTAAAACTCCCAACATCTCATATTTTAGAGTATTTGGTTGTAAGTGTTACATTCTTGATACCAAGGATTATCTTGGAAAATTTGCATCCAAAACGAATGAAGGAGTCTTTTTAGGCTATTCCAACTCAAGCAAAGCTTATAGACTCTTTAACAAAAGAACTCTAGTTGTTAAAGAGTCCATGCATGTTACCTTTGATGAATCTAGTAAACTTGATCCTATGAAAGGTAGTGTTTCTTATGATGAAATTATAGGTAATCTTGAAAAGCTCAACATTGGAGGAGTTGAAACTCAAAGTGAAAAGGAGCTTAACAAGGATAATGAACCACAAGAACAACATGCATTCGAAGAAACAAGAGATGATCAAGCACATGTGGATCACCGACAAGTGCATAGAGACCTTCCTATAGAATGGAAATTTTTTAAGGATCATCCCAAAGACAACATTTTTGGTGAGAACTCTAAGGGTGTAAGTACACGAAACCAACTTAAACTCTTAGATTCTAATCTTGCATTCCTATCTCAACTCCAAGAGGAAAGTTAGGTACTTGCTATACAAGAGGAACTTAATCAATTTGAAAGGAATAAGGTTTGGGACTTAGTACCTAAACATAAGGATCATCCAATTATAGGTACTAAATGGGTATTTAGGAACAAATTGGATGAGCAAAATCAAGTCACTAGGAACAAAGCCCGATTGGTTGCCACAGGGTATAACCAAGAGGAAGGCATTAACTATAATGAGACATTTGCACCAGTTATGAGATTGGAAGCCATCGGGATTCTTTTAGCATTTGCATCACTCATGGATTTCAAACTCTTTCAAATGGATGTTAAAAATTCTTTTCTAACTGGTTTCATTGAACAAGAAGTGTATGTTGAACAACCTCTAGCTTTGAATGTTTTTATTTTCCAAATCATGTTTACAAATTAACTATGGCCTTAGATGGTTTGAAACAGGCTCCTAGAGCTTGGCTTGAAAGGCTTAGTTCATTTCTTTGCAAAAATAGTTTTGAAAAAGGAAAGGTTGACACTACTCTCTTCATAAAAAGACATAAACATGATATGCTCATTGTCCAAATTTATGTTGATGATATTATATTTGGTGCTACCAATGAAAATCTTTGCCAAGAATTTGCTAAGCGTATGACTAGGGAATTTGAAATGAGCATGATGGGAGAGCTCAAGTTCTTCCTTGGACTTCAAATCAAGCAAGGCAAAGAGGGGATATTCATCAACCAAGCCAAATACACCGAAGAGTTGATCAAAATATTTGGCATGGATGGTTGCAAAACAGACAAAGCCCCCATGAGCACAACAACAAAATTGAACAAGGATGAGAAGGGTAAGAGTGTAGATGAAAAGAAATATAGAGGTATGATCGGCTCACTTCTTTATTTAACTTCATCTAGACACAATATTATGTTTCTTACATGTTTATGTGCACGTTTTCAAGCATGTCGTAAAGAATTACATTTGCATGCCGTAAAAAGGATTTTGAAATATTTGCATGGCACAATGCATTTAGGACTCTAGAATCCTAAGAGTGTTTCCTTTGATCTAGTTTCATATTCAAATTCGGATTATGCTAGTAACTTGATTGATAGAAAAAGTACTTCCGGTACTTGTCAACTACTTGGTAATTGCTTGGTTTCTTGGTGCTCTAAGAAATAAGCTAGTGTTGCTTTGTCAACCACCAAAGTAGAATATGTAGCGACGGGTTGTTGTGTCTTGGCCTAGATGGCATTAATCCATATTATTTTGACCATAACAACCTTGTTTTATGATTAACAAAGTTTCTTAAGTGTGTAGATTGAAGATCGTTGGACAAAAGCCAAAATCGAAAATGACCTGTAATTTGCGCCCATGATCTGTGAATCAGACATGCAATTTAAGAAGCCAGAAAACATGAAATTCTCTGGAACTTAAATTGCGCCCGCGATATGTCAATCGCCCTGCGATTTGAAGGATGTGTTTTGGGAGAATAATGAAGCTACTGCCCAGTTTAATCACGCCTACGATTGGACAATCGCCCCTGCGATTTTAGCAAGCAGAAAACATAAGATTCTGATCCTTCATATCACGCCCGCAATCAAGAAGGCAGTAGACATGTATCAAAGGCATTTTATGATGATTGATATCATGCCCGCGACCACGGGAATCACCCCCGCGATTTCTTAGTCAACATCACTGTTGGAGAATGTTTCAAACATCGCGCCTACGACCTCTTAGTCAACATGATTTCGTGCCCGCAATTAAGGGTAATCATTGACTTTTGATTCAAATTCTTCTATCCATTGGAGACACAGTTAGGGTTGTTTATAACAGCTAGTTTTGGGGTTTATGGCTATAAATACCCCTCTTAATTGTGTTTAAAAAAATAACACACATTCTTAGATAGCCAAACTCTTGCAATTAATTTTTCTAACTTTCTTTGTAAATAAATTCATTTGTGAATTTATTGTGTGTGGGTAGTTAGAGCTCTAGAGCATTTGTTGCTTGGGTTGAGTGATCTCTCTAC
>CANYLF014916960.1:0-18638 GCA_948193215.1 Bocquillonia castaneifolia
AGCTACTTCAAGAGCAATCAGATCTGAAGAAGAAGATGGAAATGATGAAGATTGAGCTGGCAGAGATGAATGAAGCATTTCCTTATTCCTTAAGAATAGGTAGCTCAGTAGGGTAGGCGGCCTAGGCGGTTTCTTAAGACCTCATAATAAGAAAAGTCCCTATTTTAATATACTATACATTATATGTGAAAAAAAATTAAAAATGTATTTATGTAAAACTATGCCGAATGTTTTAACTATTTTATAAAGAAAATAATTTACTAGCTTAATTTAAATATAAAAATTTAATTAATAATTTTTCATAAAAAAGTAAATTTAATATTAGAATTTAGAGTTAAAAAAAATAATATTATTTAGTCATAACTTTTAACGTTTTTTTTTTCCAAATTTAGTCATTTTTTTAATTTTATTAATTTGATCATATCTTATCATTTTGTGTCAATTTTAGTTAAAATTGACACAAAATAAAAAAATATTAACTAAATTGCTAACATTTAAAGATGTGACTAAAATTAAAAATCACAAATATTAATGATAAAACAATATAATTTTTCCTTAAATTTATCAATATAATTTTTTTTAATAAACTCCATTTTATGATTGCCTAGGCCCTCTGTAAATGTTAAGTCACCCTGCTTAAGACTTAAGAAATAGGTCCAAAGTGCACAAGATATTGCTTAAGAGAGCTGAGGAACGACAAGGCCGGTCACTTATTACAGCAAAGGATTTTTGGTCTTTCTGTGTCTCAATTGATGAAGAGATGGGTGCAATAAGTTTACTATCTAGAGAAGATCCGAAGAAGAAGATGACAGTTGAATTGGATCCTGAGTTGACTGAAAAGGAGAAGGTATCGATAATGGCAGTTGCGCAAAAGTTGGTTCCTGGGAATGTAAATATAGGATGATTTTCATATATGCATACGGTTTGTTAGGAAATATGGGTAATGGGTGGGATTACAGACTATGTTTTACATGAAAAGAAGGTTGATTTTATCTCCCGTTAGATACTCCATTTAATATGCATGTATGCATACATATGCTTTAATTTCTATGCTTTTGGTATATGAAAGATTATGCAAATTGATTATCACACCATGTTTTCTTTGTCTAATTTTGTCTCCCTCTAAATCTCACTAGTAATTAATTTTGTCCCCTGGATCTGTTTTATATATTTTTCATTAACTACTAGGACAATAAATAAACTAAATTTATTTTTCTTAATTAAGAGTGATTTAATTATCAATCTTCATTAATCACATAATTAATATCTTAATTTAATTTAAAAGTATGGGCGTCACAGTTAGCGCAGAATGATGAGATTTTGGTGCCAATGGATCCAAGAAAATAGACTAAGAATAAAAACTTTTGGCATGTTAAAGCTCCCCAATAGTCCAGTTGGATCTGGAAAGTCTTCTGAAGATCAGAGCATATCTTTTACCTCTATTTAAGTATAAGGTTGGCAATGGATAATTTTTTTTCTTTTTTTTTTGGCAAGATCCTTGGATTGATAAGGTATAGATGTTAATTGGGCTTAACTACAACAGATGGTGACTTCCAGATCCTGTGAATGCCAGCATTGCTCAAGCTTGGCAATTGGTTAGGCAGTATCAGCTTACCTCTGTTGCAGATACCATCACTTGGAATGACACAACAGCTTAAAGTTCCAGAACTGTCTGACAAGTCCTTAGGCCTACATATAATCAGGTAACTTGGTATAACCTGGTTTGGACTAAAGTTACAGTGTTGGATGCAGATTTGCATTGTGGTTGGCTTTGCAGGGTAAGTTGAGAACCATGGACAAATTAGTCTAATGGGGTATAATTCAAACATGTTTATTTTGGATATTGTTCTAAGAATATCAGAAGGAGGCAAAGGTTGATATGCTGGTTTCAGTGAAATGCTAAAGGGAAAAGTAAGTTTGCTGAATGCAGAAAACTAGCTTTAACGTTGACAATATACTATCTTTGGAGAGCTAAAAATGGGAAGGTTTTCCACAATGAAACCCCTAGTATTAAACTGCTTGTGTATAAACCATTCTTTTTAAAGCAATGCATCCTTTTATTGTTTTCTAAAAAAAGGTCTACATGCATTTAAATATATGTATATATTTGTGTTAAAAAAATGAGTACACATGTTAATAAATTAAAATCCATTAACCTTAAAAGTCAAATAAAAGATCTATATTGATGAGTTTGATCATAATTATTTAACTAAACTTATTTTAGTTGCTTATTCTGACTGTTTTACCTCCTTGATTTTATTTAATTCAACTATGTTAAGTGTAAGAAATTAATATATAATATCTAATGATTTAGAGTAATACTTCAGGCGGCGTAGGTAAGTCAAACCTCTAACTATTTTAACATATAAAGTTACCGATTGTCTTTCCTAACATAGTTAAAAACTAAACACACAAAAATCATTAGTAAATTGCAGAATCTTTAGACATTTATTCGTGTCTTTTGAATAATGTTTGACACTGGATGCAAACATTTCAGTTCGCATTTTTAATTCTTAAGCAGAGCCCTATACTCCTCTCAAAGCTGCTGTTTATATGTGTGTTGAAGCAGAGTCTTCTTTAACATCAGGAAATTCCAAAAGTATTTGAAAGCCCTTGCAATGCACATCAATAGCTACACTTGAGTCCTTTTTTTTTTTTTTTTTGAACCGATGTCCTTAGACTGTCCCTATGGAGCGACAGTAAATCCAGCCCTTTTGGAAAGAGGGTAATTTTCCACTGTTCCAAAGACCAAAATGCAACTTACAGCATAAATGTTCGAAAGAATTTCACGATAGTCATCTAAAAATACTGCATTTAAATAATTTTACTCAAATTTATTTCACTCCAAATAATGTATTAATATCCAATGCTCAAAGCTTATAACTAAATTTAATTACTATCCAAATGAACACGCACGATTTATTATATCAATTGATGATATTTCTTTACAATTCTGCTAACCAGTATTAATATTTTAAATACATATTTTCAGTAGAAAAAACACACCATGCCATTTCTTTTATACATTGCTAAAAAGATCACGATTATCATATTTATACCATTCTCCAAATGACTCGGTGCAACCTACTTGTCAACAAATCTTTTTTTATAGGTAGTTGCCAATAGTGATATCACAAGTTCTTTGAACTCAAACTAATCCACTGTGAGGGAGCCGGTGTCTAGTTGAAGGCTCGTTAGAGATCCACAAACTCCTCTCTCAGCGAAGGCGAAGTTCGAACTCAAAATATCATCAAGCGACCAGAAGACTTTTACCTTTTTTTTTCTTAAGAATGAAAAAATATTCATTCTAATTAATTTTTTTCTTATAAGATCGTTCTAATTCAATATTAATAAGGCTAATAGTGACATAAATTTTATAAAAAGCTAAAGTTTTTTTTGCCTCTCTCACACTTTAATGGTTTCTTATTGGCCGGGTCCATGAAAAAAACATAGACCCGGTCTAGTTAAGAACTTCCTCTCATATGCAACTTTCCTTAAAAGAACATCACTTCTAACTCATTATATTCTTAGTATTTAAATTAAACCATATATTTGTTTATTTTTTTTTATTAAATTACTAAACTTAAAAATATTTTCTAAATTTACAGATTTATTTAATCATATAATACTTAAATTTTTTTAACAATAAAAAAATCTATATATATTTTCAAAAGAAAAACATACTATTTTTTATACTTATTGTTAAAAATATCACCATTATCATTTTTGTAACATTTCTCTGAATGTGCTACTTAATTAATTTTAAACAAAACTTTAATTAATCATATAATATTTAATTACCGAAAAGAATAATCATATAATATTTAGATTTTTTTAAAAAATATATAAAATAGATCTTTTTAACTCAATATTTATAAGGCTATTAGTAGCATATATTTTATAGAAGCCTAAAGTGTTTCAATCCAAAGGTCATCACCTGTAACAATGTTGAAGCTTTAGCTGCATGCTAAACTATCTTCTCAGTTGACATGTTACAAGAAAACAGAACATTATAATTAAAAAACACTTGTCAGTCAAAGCTCTAAAGTTTTTTCCCCTCTATTTACCTCTTTTAGATTATTGGAAAGGGAAAATCACTGCAATTATGTGATTAACTAGTAAACTGTAATTGAATCCTACATTTACATGTACACCTTTAGACTAATGAGAATCATAAACACTGACTAGATTCCGGCTGCCACCTAGAAATTAATAATAAGCACATCTTATAGCTTGGAGCATTCATCTAAAATACCTTCTCAGGATCAATCATTGAACTTCCCATTGCAGAGTTTTCACTTACAGTGGGAATTATGGTTGTCAAATAATCAATCAGTGTAAAACTAATCAATACCTTCCAGCTCCGTGGAGAAGTCGGGCTCTTCAGGCTTTTGCAACTTTGGCATTTCAACATCCTTCATCTTTTGAGCTCCTCTTCTTGTGTTTGCAGCAAACCTTGAAGCCAGTATAGTCACACTAAGGTTCTGTTTTGCTTGAGAAATGGAAGCTATCACACTTTGCTCTTGCTCCTCTTGAGCTGTTTCTGGACCCAATTGTTCATCAAAAGAATATGTAAATGACTCGCGCATATTCATGCTCATTGACATCATTCTCTTCTTGTGTCGACGCCATGCAGCCTGTACAAAACAGGCGGCCCATGTCCTCCAGTGGTGTGAGTAGAAACGGAACGTATGTTGTAGCTTTTTGCTATGGAGACGTCTAAATTGATTGGCCACAAACTTAAGGTCTTCTGCACGCAAAGCAAATGCTTCCACTTCGTCCAGAGCTCTAACTGTCCTCGTGGAAGAAGGCAAGTTGAGAGTAGATTTTGGAAGCAAAGCCCAAGACAGAAGCTCCTCACCACAAAAATCACCAGGTCTCAAAGTTATTGAATTGAAGAAACCTGTCCTGCCACCGTTTGTGGTTGAGCTGTCTAGCCTACCCCTGATAATGAAAAGCATTTCTGTAACAGGATCACCTTCACGAACTATGTATGTGCCTTGGGTACTCAAGGATGACACTAGACGCTCACATATGGCATCAAGTAGTTGACCATCCATCTGTGAGAAAAAAGGAACCTGAAAATATGGGAAAACATGAGCAAAGACTTGATTAGAATAAGAAACTTAAAATTGACAGTAGGAAAGAGATAACAGAAAGAAAGAGTCCTATAAATCCCCTGCTGCACAAAATCCATAGCAGGAAAACTTTAAAATGAACTCAATATAATCATTATCTATAGCGTAAAATTCATATACTCTACATTATAGCTGAAGATGGTCAGCATGATGACAGATAATAGTGCACTAAGAAAATTAAATTTTGCAATGCTTGATTGATAGGAACATGAGGAGGGAATTTACTCGTCGAACAAGATCCAAGCAAAGATGGCGTTGGATGTCTCGACGAAGATCTGGTGGTAATGCATGCAAGATTGACTCTTCATCAACCCCTCGAGTTGCAAGCCACTTGTATTGAACAAATCGCCTAACTCGCTCTTGCAGATTTTGAGGGAGTTGACGATGTTTCATCCACTCCTCAGTGTCTCGTCGCTTGAGCCTCCACTCTTCAAGTCTCACAGTGATAGATTGCAAGTAGGTCTACACCAAATAGTTCATATCAAAAAAAAAACACTGTATGAAACTTTAAGCTGATGCAAGTGCTAATGTTAAGTGATTTTCACCCACTTTAATTAATGCCAAATGCATTTGAATGAATTGAGTAAACAAAGAACACTACGGCAGTTTCATCAATGAAACAGAAGATCTATTCATATCAAATTAGTTTTAGAATCAAATAGTATTATCAAGCTTTATAGTCTTTTAAGCATTGGACAGTGATTTTCATGTGATAGAAGGAAAGGTAAAATCAATTTTTTTTATGTTTCAGAAAGACAGCAGTATATTATTCCTGTGAGAAAAAATATATATTAAAATTGCTCTCTTGATGGTCTACTACATCCAAATATTCAACTTAAAAAACAGAGATCAGTTGTAACAGAGAACAATGAGATTTAAACAACACATACAGGCTTATAGAGGCAAAAGCAGTGAAAAATGTATGATACTTGTATATTACCTGCATATTTCCAATCAAATGTGCAAACAAAACCAGACCCATGATAGCAATAAGTATAGCAAATGTGGTTTCCCCAATGAATGTGCTTGTGGACAAATTCTGGCCATAGGAGCTGAAAAATAAAACAACCAAAAATCATCATTCATAAGATTGTAACCAAGGCATTCTATCACATGCATATATAGTTTGCAAGAGAGCTACTTGCTTTTCAAAAAGATGTGACTGCAATTTATGAATGCAAACATATTCATATCATGGATATGTGCATTAGCCCTCAGAGACCATACACTTCAATAGTTTTCCAACCATCAAGTAAAATAGCAAATGAAGATGATAAAAAAATTCATGATTGCTTAAAATAAAAATGAACATTTTGGTGCACTTTCACAAATTATTACCTCAGGTTCTGCAAGCCCCACCATAGACAATACAAGTACTTCTCAATAAATTTAGATGAGACAACATTTTGTTGCAAGGCATTGGCAAATATCCCAAATTGAAAAACGGTAGTGTTTGCTGGATTACAGCTATTAAAAACTTGAGTACTGTTTACCCATAGTGCGCGATCATTATCATCCAAAGTACCGCAATCCAAATACGAAAGCCTGCACTGAACTGGACTCGCTTCGTTTCTGCAAACCTGTTTCCAGCATGTTGCTTGACGCTCAATTGATAACAAATACCACGAGGCCCCTAAGACCTACAAGATCAAAAGACTAATCATTAGACTGCCTAAATGGCTATCATGCTCCACTGAAGAAGGGCACTGCAAGAAAGAATTTAGTGAGAGCCTTGAATTGAACTTCAATGTATTCACATCTTTTAAAACCAATACAGGGCCCTTGTGGTTGCAAGTGCAAGGCTTTGACCATTGCAACTCGTAATGATTCCAGTTATTGAAAAATTATAACATACACAATTTGACTTGAAATTACATACATGACTAGCCAACATGTATAGCAGGAGGTTGTAGGCAGCCCCAGCCCAAGCAGTCTTTGTGACTACTCCGGTGGCTTTGATGATCTGAGAACTTAACGGAAAAATCAGATAAAATCTTGGGATGTACTGCAGCAGAACAATCAGTACAAGGGCATTGTTGGTATGATCAGAATGGGAGCTTCTAATTGCTGGAATAATAAACCATATCACAATCTGCAAGAATAAATAAATGAAAAATTCTAGTGTCATTTCCACTTCTGATCCGAAGTCCATTAATTATAAGATACTAACAAAACAATAACTCCGAACACAAGTAAAAAATGCATAAACATAAAATTGTGCAATAACCATTTGCAACTTGGGAAATTGCAAATTAGGCTTTGAGAAGTAAAACGTGTATGGGAAATTGCTCTGGTTTCAGGGAATCCTTAAAAAGCTCAGGTCAAGGACTAGACTAAGAGCAGGTGCGTAAGCAGCTAATCCAATAGCAAAGAAAAACAGCAGTTCAAGTTCTTTATTTTATTTTTCTACTAATTTTTCAATGAGAAAGAATAGAATTTATGAGGAAAATGATATTCTGAGCCTATACAAGCAAGCAATTAAGTAAAGAGGAAACCACATATATAGCTGTTAAAGTATACAACTAATTTACCTGTGGAAGAGGCAAGGCTGCAATAAGATCTATAAAGAAATCAGATTTCAGATACCGGTGAGAAATTTTCTTGGGATCCATAACAAGTTCACCCCTTCCAAAAATTCTTGAACTGGGTGCTATATAAGCTGTCCTGAACTTAACCGCCATATGTAATATATAGAATATATCAGCAAAAGTTCTAAAACATGTCACTGTAATTCCCAACTTAAAATCAGTATCCATACAAGAAGAAGTAGAACTAGTATTTGTCACTGATGGTAGATAAAAAAACAATGGATCGACAAAAAGTGCTACCAAGCTAGCAAACAGGAAAACCCTGTTCCATTGTAAGTAAACATCAGTTCCAGGATCAAGAATTTTCTCCCTCCATGGTTCATGATTTTCTGGGAATACTTTAAACCTTCCAAATCTAGGAACTTTGTGTCTTGTCTTTGGATCACTTGCACCACCTTCAGATGATACTTTAAATACAGGCGATGCCTTTTCCAAATTATGAGTTTCATTAAACCTATAAGATTTTAAAAAGATCCATTGATCAAATCATCAAGGTAGGTATATATATATTGCTGGGAATTAAAAGAAAAAAATTTGAGAAACTTACCTCACTAGCTTGTCTTTCTTGAACTCCATGATTAAAATAATACCAACGACATTACATGCAAAGATCACAGCTTTTCTGCTAAATGAAGAATCCCCATTTCAGAAAATAAAAACACAATTTAATTTGAGTACTTAAAAAGTGAATTTCCTTCTGAGTTAAAGAAATGAGTTGAGAATTTTAGAGAAAGAGAGTAAGTGGTGAAAGGCATATGTGGGCGTATCTGTCTTATTTATGCGGTTTGACTTCCACTAAAGAGGAAGCAAATAACTAACTGTTAAAAAAGACAGCTAGCGTATAACGGGGTTTCACATTCAGCTCCTTTTTGTCTCTCTCTCTTCACTCTTTAAGTTTTGCATTCACAAGGGCATTGGATTGGTTTTGAAAGTGACACTCATTAAAAAATATAGAGAGAGAGAGAGAGGACGTGAAGGCCATGAAGCAACATATATAAAAATGGTTGTTTATTTTCGAGAGTATCGAGTGTGAGAGTACTAAAGAGAAAACGATGCGAATACAAATTTGGAAGATTTTTGTTAATTTCTTTTTCTTTCGAGGGTCCTTAATTTCTAGGGAGTTCTGATTGAGACCATTTTTTTGTTCTGTGAATTATATTATTATTTATCATAGGCTCCTGCCAACGTGCGACCTAATCCTTCCCTTGTTCACCAACCATATCAATATCATATCACTTGTCTAATATAATTAAAATTAATTTTCATGAACAAACATATGTACAAGTATAAATAGACACCAGCTAGTGTCTTTTACAAGGGTGTGATGATGTTTTAATTTAATACGTTAAACTGAATTCAGTGTTAGAACAGAAATTTATCGCTTGCTATAAGGTAATTAGCTAACAAATATTCCATGGAATGGTAATCAAGGACAGCAACTTTTTTTGAACAAAGAAACAATTGCCAAATAAGGAATTAACTAGGAAGCAAGTTGCCAGATGGGAATTACTTAGCAGAGGAGAGTATTAAAGGTGATGATGCGTACCAATTTGGTAAGAAAATCACTACTACCAAATTTGTGTTAGGATAGACGGTTAAATTATACTAAATGCTTCGTATCAAGAAATAAAATCAATTGGACTAAATATTACCCGATTTGCCATATTTGTTTTAAGTATTTGTTTTGTTTTGGCATTAAATCTCTCAGATTTTTAATTATATCAATTTAATTTAATTTTTTATTCAATGGATCCACTATAAATAACGGAATTAACTAAAGGGTTGCACTTCCACCATTGATAACCACACTCTAATATATTACTTATACACTAATATATCATTTTATTATGTTTTTTTCTTCGTATGCCCTTCTATCATTCTTTTAGTATTGTGTTAAAAAACAAGCGGGTTGTCATATCTCTCTCAATACAATTTTTTTAGCAGTAGAGTTCATTTCTTGCACGTAGTTTACAACAATTCTTTAAATTTCTTAAATTTCATTTAGTTTTTACAATAAATTTAATTAGGTTATGAGCAATTGAATTTAAATAAAAAAAAGCATTTATGAACATAACATGTATATATGGTTTGCTAATTATATTTTATTCTCTTTTAATATGTATCTATATTACAGTTTTAATATACATAAAAAGCATTTATCTATATAAATCTTTATTATTTTCTTACAAACTCAATTTTAACATGTATTATTTTATACAATAACAAATTTGATATTTCTCAAAATAATTTTTAGGTAATTTAACTATTCATTAAAAAAATTTATTATTTTAATGATTATTACTATTTTTTTAGTGTGTTTTTGTATTTTTTACAAGTGTAAAGTATTATATATTTAAAATACAATTAACTATATTCGTATTAGTCATTTAAAAATCTAACAATATCAATTTTAAAATATAAAAAATAGTTATTTACTACCTATTAGCGTTTTTTTTTTTTTTTTGAAACAAGCTATTATTTATTAGTCTCTAGCTATTGGCTTTCAGTTGTATCAATTCAGTAAACTAAATGTCCTTAACATAATTTAGAATGATATTGATAATAATGATATAATTTAAAAATAAATAGAGATGAATTAAAAAAACAGATAATTAAAGTGATGCATATTTAGATAATATTTAATGATAAAATTTTGTCAGTCTTAAATTTAACTATTATATTTTTTTTAGTAAGACTATTATATATTTATAAACGTATTTATAGTTTAATTATATTTATAATTTTAAAAACTATAAAATTATTTGTAATTTAAATAGGCAGATCTTTTAAATTATAATTTATAGTACCATCATAAATAGAAAATTAAATAAAAATAAAAATCTTACGTGACAAATAAAATAATTTTGACTTAAAATATTTTCAAAAGAGAGAGAAATTTAAACCACTGCTCAAAAATAAACTTAAAAATAAAACTTACCAAAAAAATGAAAAATTTGCGGAGAGGAAAAATATCTTCAATTCTTGTCTTCCAATTTCATGATAAAATACTACAATAAGCAACTGGGGACAATTTGGTCTATTTAGGATTTATTGGAGTGCAATTATGGATGATTGGAGTGGGAAAATCAGAACCCTAACTAAATTGATTATAAATATCTCAAACCCATGTAACACATAAATGAAAACGTGACATGAAAATGACACAAAATGACACTGGAAAATAGAAAATCTATAAAATACAGGACACGAAACGTGGGAGAAATGTGTAAATATTAAAAATATAAGGGTAATTTCATAAAAAATTTCAAATATATATGTGTGTGTATACACACATACATATATTTATACAAGATATTATTATGATGCAATTTTATAAAAGATTACTATTTTTTGTTAAAAATTCATACAAATTAAGATATTAAATGTATAAATTAATTCTCTCCTAAAAAATAATTATATATAAAATATTAAATTAGTCATATATATAATACTTAAATTAACAAAAAAAATAATTAAACTTACTATAAAATTAATGTAGAACACAATAAATCAAGTGTGGCCCTATTTCCAGAGCATAAATTACTATAGTCAGAGATTTTTGACAAAATTATCTTTCTATTTAATATATTCAATTTACCTTTTATGGTATATATTTATATTAAGTACACCCAAGATTCTTTCCTTGTTAATTAAATATTATGTTTTATGCATAAAATTCAAAATCCCTAAATTAAGTTATTTCTGTATTGATACAAGAAGAGCATTCCTATTTAAGTTTTTTTAGAAATTGTTCCAATTTAAGTTTTACAAGATAAATGTATTTTTCATTTTCTCTACTTTCTTTTTTCTTTTTGAGGGGACATTTTCTCTACTTAAAATTAATTTTTCAATAGATTTAAAATTGAATAAAATAATTAAGAAAAATTTTAAAATGTGATATTTTATTTTAGAACATATCATATATCTATAATTTATTTTTCATATTTATATTTAAAATAGGCAGTGTAAAGAAAAAAAACTTATATCAATAAGAACTACTAGTTGAGAAAAAGAAATATAGCTTGTACTGAATCCTTTTTTTTTAAGATTTGTATTGATTCTATTGAATCCTTTTTACTAAGAAAACTTACTTGATTATTATAAAAAGAAAAAAAAAAGAAAACTTACTTGATTACATAATTGTAGTTTTCCCTTTTTTATTTTACCAATTTGAAAATTTGATTTATTTTTTTTACTTTTGCTTGACTTGAATATTAATTAAACTCATTAATTATTCTTAAATGTGTTTTTCCATAAAAAAAAATAAATAGAAAGAAAATGTTATTAAAAAGGATAGAATATTACTACAATAATTAATCTTGTGAAATTTATGATAATTAATTTTACATACTAGATATGTAGGGTTAGTTTTGTCAAATTAAAATTTAATAAAAAGAGTTGCTCTGGCTTTAGTAATTTATGCTCTAAAAATAGGGCCACCCTAAATCAAACATATTATAAAACTAACATAAAAACAAATATAATCCAAAAAAGAATAAACTATTTATTCTAAAATTGATAATTAAAAAAGAATTTGAGAAGGTAATTTTATATAATTAGATTTAGTTTTTTAAATCTTATATGATTAGGATTAGGTAAAAAAAACATAATTTTTTTTAGGAAACGAGGTTCCTAATTTTTAAAAAATTAGGGAAACAAATCCGAATTTTTCAAAAAATTTCAGAAACGGCCTCAAAACGTTTTGTGTCGGTTCCCAAAGATTTCGAATGTAGAAACGTTTTGTGTCGATTTTCGAAGGTTTCGAATAGAGAAACGTTTCCAAAATGTGAAAATGATAATGAGTGAGGGTTTCTATGTATGCATCATAGTATCAAACATTAGACAAGTCTTCAAGCTGACTTTAATCGATTATAGATATTTCAATGAGACAATTTTATTTATTTATTTATTTTGAATTGGAAAAAAAAATGCAAATCTGAAACTCAACTAGAAGATGGAAGTTTCCGTGAAATTCATTTCAGGAAAATCGTTTAAAAAAAATCATTCAGGAGAAGGAAAAGAAAGAGAGAGTATTTTCTGTTCAAGCAATAATGTGATAGTAGGGGGTCGAACTAGAAGGGAAAAGGATAATTGATGATCAGTAGAAGAGAAACATGGGGAAGCACGTGTGAATAATCACAGGATACGAGAGAGATCACACAAAATTTATGGAGGCCCAACAGTTTTTGCGGGAACTGGAACGTGCATTGCGTGTATGTGCAACAGCGTGGGGTGCAAGTGAGTCAACCATAAGTCCCATCCATCCATCTATATCATTATCATCAACAATGGCATGGCAGGCAGCAGAAGAACCCCAGAATGAATGTTACGTTGGCTTTGTGATGGCCGACAGTAGTATTAGTGCTAATGCTGCTGCTGCTTCTATTTCTCATAAGCAACGCCTTGGAGTCTCTCACTCGGATCGGAGGCCACTTGACATGACAAAGACATCATCGTCAACCACTTTTATACTTCATATCAACAAGGTAACACCAACAGAACTCAACTGAACAATAAAGTTTAAAGCCAACAGCAGTTTGCCATTTGCATCAATATGCAAATATATTCAATTCAAATTGCCTGCCAAGCTCATTTCATCCTTTGACCACACAAAATCTGGTCTCCCGTATACTATACATTTAACTGGCTCTTAAACTACAGCTGTCATCTTTCTTAATATAATCCTAAACTATATATGATTTGATTACATCATCAGGATAGACTAATCGCCTATCAATAGATAAACCATTGCAATTCTTTTCTTATTAGTGATTATCTTAAAAATATTAAACCACTTCAAGAATGACGTCAAACATAAATAAATTCAAAGCTGTGGGAGCCCAATGAAATGCAATAAAAATGTCTTAACACCAAGCAATTGATATATAGTTGGTCCAACTAGAAATTTATGTGCTGGAATATCCAACATAAGTAAATGGCAAATGACATATACAAAACATGATAAATAACACAATGATGAGATTCCTGCAACTGCAGTCCATCCCCCTATTAAACGCCCTCGTTCAAAAGCACTTGATGCTCACTTGCAGACGCTTTATCAGACAAGTTTGCTGATGCATTGTGGAACCACAACTAGCTAATGACAGTATCCACAGAAAATACACCTCAGGCCACGACCAAGGTTAAAATCTTCCTCAGTACACCACAGCACATGAGAAAATGCACTCTTAAGATGGATAATGCCAGTAGTAATCAAATCCTTTGGCCGAATCATCAAAACAAAATCAAGCTATTTCCACAAGTATCATGGGATGGAAAATCACAGTCGACTTGTTGGGCCAAAGGTTATAAGCAAAGAAGCAAGGTCTGAAGCTAAAGGACTGTATGCAGAACATACGTTGAAGATAAAGAGCTCTTCCAGCAGCTCAAATATTCACCAACTAGAAGTTCCAACTTGAAGTACACTAGACAGTACATAATAAAAGCCCACAACACCCAAAAGGCAACAGAAGCAAATTCCAAAAGGACACCAAGTGTGGAAAAATAAGTTTAAGAAAAATATAAAAATGGGATATACCCTTCAATACTAGTCCTCCAAGTCTTTTGAACCGGAAAAAAAAAAATTGCAAGTTAAGAACCAGATAGAATGCAGAGTGTAGCTTGTGTACTAGCCAAGCCAACAAGCTCGCTCAGGAAATCAACTATCTGATTTCAAGAGTCGTTCCTCCACCGGCAATCAACATATCCAACCATTGTAATCCCAATCCCATAATAGGAGTTTATCACTCTCTATTTCAATCAAACAAAGAAAACGAAAGGTTAAACCAAATAGAACTGAATCTCTCCAACCTTCTAAAAGATAAGAAAATCCAATTTAGATTTACCATAAAATTGACTAGAGGGCATTCCAAATTTCAACAAACAGCGCCTTGAAGTTTTGTTTTAGCACTACAGTTTATTTTTGAAAGAATAACGAGTTCCCCTTAAAATTTCTAAAACTCCACAACTTCTGTGGAACAGATATAAGTACCTGCCAGAAGCGTTTGAAGCAGCTCTCTATCCTTTTAACTTAAATAAAATAGAGATTGAGAGAGATGTATCACAGCCGGAGAGTTCATTCAAACAGAAGCAGATATCTAGTTAGCTGGGACCCCAAATTGAACATTCAAAATTGAAGATCCCAATGCAGAGCAGCCAAGAATGAAACCTCAAGTGTAGAAGCACAAAAGCAACGAAGCAGACCCAGAAGACACCTCAACACAAAAAGAAAAGCATAAACTTTTAGCAGTCTTACTGGCAATCTGTCTCAATAAACTCATAAAAATTACCTACAAAAACTTCTGCAGGAAAAGTACTAATCTACCCTGCATGGATTATAGAAATATAACCAACATAGTAATAAGTATAAGAAACTTAACCAAATCCAAGAGGCTGAGGGCGTTGCCCATTTAAAACACAGTCGTACTGAAGTCCAAACATAATAAACACACTTAATATTAGTATCATCCCAACAAAGCCACTTTTACCAAGGCAGCAACTCTTAGCTCCTGCTTCGGCGTCGATCTCTTACACCATTTCTGTATCAAACATAGCAACAATTGTTAGTATGAAGTTGTTAAGATTTTTTTCACTCATTCAACAAATCACTGGCCACCACCAATGACACTGAAATAGAATATCAATTGGGGAATTAAACTCACCCATTGGCATATGGCAGCTCTTCACGACCACGGTATGGTGGTGACCTGCTATAGCTGCGCCCACGAGGTGAGACACTGCGGCGCTTAGGGGATCGTCCACGCGGACTGTAGCTCCTGGGCCAAAGCAGTAATGTTATAGAAGCATAAATTTTGATTGGATCAGAACAGCACAATTTTGATACATGTATAGTGAGAGCAATAGGGACAAATCAAGACTTCACCTTCGACCATAACTGGGGCTCCTGCGATATCTAGGGCTGCGGCTACGCCGCCTTCCAGAACCCACACGTAATCGGCATTCACGAGCAAAATGACCTGGTTCCCCACACTCATAACACTTCAAATCAGAACCACCAGAACGACCACGGCTACCGCCGCCACCGCTGCCTCTAGAATTGTGGGAAAGCTCCACCCTCCATCCATTCTTGCCTGTCGGAGAAAAGATTCATCATTTACTACATACGAACAGCAGAAGAATTACACCACATACTTAAAATAGGGTGTAGAGATAGCTGATTAAAGAAATACCATCTAATTCATGAATTGCATCATCCGCATCCCTTTTATCATCAAAGTCAATAAAAGCATAGCCTGGTGGCCTTCGTGCAACCCATACGCTACACAAAAATCAGACAACAAATAAATAACCACAAGGAAAATTTGTTCTTCAACAAAGCATCTCGAAAGTCAGCACAATTAGCATTAAAAAAATCAGAGAAAATAAGCTAAAAAAAGAAAAGAAATAAACCTTCTTATGACCCCAAATCTGCGGAACTCGTCTTCAAGATCACGCTCAGTGACACGGGGATCCAAGTTACCCACATAAACACGAGACATTATGCCAAAAATAACTCTAACCCTGCCAAATAAACAAATCCGATATGAATTTAAAAACATAAAGGTAATTAAGAACAACAGAGTAAATAAAGAGATATGCACCTGTAGAGATTTGAAGGAGAAGAGAGAAACCCTAGCCACCAGCACCAGAGGCGGGAGTAGGCTGTTTCTCGTTGAGAGGGTCTCTTTTTGTTTTGATTGCGATTTTAGGGTTTTTCTTTGCAATTCTTATAAATACAACTACTATTCAATTGATCCAGACTCGAGAAAGGAAATCTACATAATTACATACACTTTCTAATAACACCTTTTATCTTCCGCTATTTCTACGATCGCCCCACTATTAGTCAGTACTTTCTAACTTAACCCTTGTAAACAGTATGGCCCAATTAGAATATAATAAGGCCTGAACGTCGGCCTATCTCACAGAGGAATTCAACCATTCGGCCATCAAAACATTCTTCTGGCTCAGGCCCCCAACCTCATGCTACCACTTAGTTTCCTTTAACAATCTTTCTACATTGGCGAGAAAAAACCAAACCAAAGTAGTGCTGAGCACGGTTCGGATAAAGTCGGAGATTTTAAAATTCAGTCTCTAAAATCAGAACCGCGGGATAATACGTAACGGAAATTCGGAGATTTCAAAATCATTGACATGTTAAAATCTAAAAGCCTGTACATAATCACTATATATGCAAATATACCTATTAAGTTAACGTGTACATGATATAAAATTCTATATTAATAGAAATAGATATTGTCAAGCCCCTGCCCATACATATATAATGGTGAAAACACTTGTAACAAAGAGTCGATCATCAAGTTTATCAAAATATTGCTGCAAAATGCAAATAGATTAACATCTGCAACCCAAAACAGCAACAACAAAAATTACGGCCCATTAATAATATTTGTTAACACTCCAGGTCTCCAACTGCTTTAATAATCCAATAGCAGAAAATACACCAACAATAGGCAGCAATATATAGTTGAAATTACAGCAGCAACAACAAGAAAATCCAATGATAACAGCAACATGAAATGCACCACTAGTAACAACATTTGGAGTAAGAAGGCTAGAAACAGCAACACATGTAGCAGCTCTGGCAAACAAAACAATTCAAATACAACACCATCAGTAGATAATATAAACAAAATTAGAATAACAAAAAATTTAAAACGCATGATAAAAATAGAAATGATAAGAAACTATAATTACAACTTACAATGACACAAATTGCAATTTAGCATTCAAGACGAGTCCTTGGCAATTCTTGCATTTCAGGTTCTTGGATAATTTCTACAAAATAAAAATAACACAATACTAAAATTAGTAATTTATTTAATTGCATATAACATAAGAAAAGAACAATCAGTATTCATTAAATTTAGGAAAAAAAATACCAGATTCCAAGCTTTTAAAATCTTCGATTGTTTCCTCAAGTTGAATAGGTTTTCTTGAATTTCTCAACCAATCTTGACAGCAAATAAGGACTTCGGCTGTAGTAGGAGTTAATGAACTCCTAAACTGGTCCAACGTCCTACCTCCAGTGTTGAAGGCTGATTCAGAAGACATAATTGAAGATTGGATTGCTAAAACATCCCTAGCAACCTTAGACAAAATTAGGAATCTTATCGAGTTCACCTTCCACCAAGATAAAATGTCAAAATCATTGCTGAATTTTGTAATAAGCTCTCCTAAGTACATATCCAATTCTCCTTGTAATGCTAATTGCTATTCACTTTCCATTTCTACAAAGTAATCATCTAAATATTCTTCATCCATCCCATCCTCACCATTTTCATCAATCCCATCATCACCGTCTTCATCAATTTTGAACAAGTTTGAATGTTTTGATTCCATAACTTGCTCTTCTTGCTCTTTGTACTCCTCCATTAACTCTTTCAAAGAGTTTGTCACTCGATCCACCAAATCATTTGCATGATTTTCAGAATAATATTTTTTGTATTTGACCTTAAGATAATTTAATTTATGCCCAAGGTCTAATACAATAGCAATAAAAAGCATCACATTCATTTTGTAATTGAACCCTAATACTTGTCAAATTTCTCCCTCATTTGTTTACCCATTTTAGCCAATGAAGGTCTTTGCTACTTTGAAATGTTTGCAAGTCTTTCAAGACTCGCATTATCTCTGGAAACTACAAGTTGGAGGTGCAATACAAAGATCCAGACATTCTACAAGTGGTATCATAAAACCTTCTCAAAATTTTTGAAAGATTCCTAACATTAGCCCAATCAAGCTTAGTAGGGAAATCATCTCCAAATTCAATTACTAACTTTTCATCAACATCTTTTAACCTATCAAATCCTTTTTGATGAGACAAGGCAACATCTAGCATTAAATAGGTCGAATTCCACATAGTAGGACAATCTAATAGCACAGATGCTTT
>CANYLF014918774.1:0-11742 GCA_948193215.1 Bocquillonia castaneifolia
GTCCTTAAATTTATAATTTTAACATCAAATAAGAAAATACTACCTCCTCTTACTAAAGTTGCTTAATTTAACCATTTCACTAATATTAAGAAAAACAATAAATGTCTTATGTTTTTTCAATTTTACCCTTTGATTGATAAAAGAAAAAATGCATTGAAATTTTCATAAGTGTCATTAATAAGGGTAAATTAAGAAGATTGAATTCAAAAATTAAAATTAAGCAACTTTGTTGGACACAAAAATTGAGTCAAATTAAGCAACTTAATTTAGTGGAAAGAAAGTATAGTATAATTAAAAAAAAAAACTATACAATACTAATCAAACCTCACTAATTAGCAATACATTATTGTATGAAGCAAAAAAATAAAAAAAATAAAAATGAAGACATTTTATAATATTCGCATATCAAAATATGACGAATTTATAAACACTAAGCCTCTAAGTTTGAGCAATACATGATTCACACAATAACTTTGGCATTAGTCATTAACTTAGTTAAATTTGTTATAAAATGAAATGATAATGGATCAAAATGTTAAGCTGTTGCTAAAATAATTACAAACCAAAATAATGATTGATCTAAATGTTAAGTTCTGATGAACCTTCATCCTCTTCCCAAGAAGATGAAGATAGTGAAAGTGAGAATGATGGGGAAACAACCAACCTTGCATTCATGGCCATAGAAAACTCTCTTAATAAGGTAAACTCTCCTAGTTCTTCATCCTTTTCTTTTTATTCTTCCGATGATAATGATGATGATGATGATAATGATGATGCTATTGATCTCATCAAGGAGCTCAACTCCAAAATCATTCTCTACCATTACAAGATGGTTGAGGCTCAAAAGAAATTTGTTGAGAGTGACAAGGAGATTAGTGAGCTTAGAGCTCAATTAGAGGCTCTTAAGTCCTCCAATGGAGAGCTTAAGGGTCAACTACAAGAAGCTTAATCCAAGACCTCAACAACGATGACTCTTTCCAAAGAGAATGAATCAATGAAAAATGAGGTTAAGGAATTGAGAGAATCCATTACCAAATTTCACAAAGAAAAGGTGAACCTTGATACCTTATTGGTGTCACAAAGGCCTCCCTTAGTAAGACATGGTTTAGGATTCAATGAGGCTTCAACTTCATATGATGCTCCTAAGACAATATTTGTCAAATCATCATCACTATTACAAGTTTCTAGTGTGGATGTTGCTAAGACTAAGGATCAGAAGCCTAAAATGGACAAGAGAGCTAACACCTCTTAAAGCAAGCCTAAGTGTAAACCTAAAGGTAAGCCTCTCCCTAAAGGCCAAGCTCCTAAGAAACATCACATAAGGAAGCAAAAGGGCTTGAGCAAAAGGACTTTCTCTCCTAATGTTCAATGTCATTATTTCTTATAACATGGGCACATCAATGTGTTTTGCCATGTTAGGAGAGAGAACCTTGGCTTGGGAACTTTTGTTGATGCTAACCCTGAAGGATCGAAAATTCGTTTGGGTACCTAAGAACAAGTAACTCACTTGTGTTTGTACATATGCTCAAAGGCAACCATTGAAGAAAGCTTATGGTACTCAGATAGTGGATGCTCCAAGCACATGACTGGTGATTCAAAGCTCTTCTCCAAGCTTGAGAAGAAGAAAGGTGGAATCGCTACTTTTGGTGACAATGCCAAGGGTAAAGTAATTGACATTGGCACCATAGGTAATGACTCTTCTACCTATATTGAAAATGTGTGTTTGGTTGATGGTTAACCTACTTAGTGTAAGGCAATTGTGTAACAAAGGCTTTAAGGTTACTTTTGACTTGATCACTTGCCTTGTTGCCAAGTCTTTGGATGATAAGGTAGTTTTTAAGGGCAAAAGATGTAACAATGTTTACAAAATTGACCTACACAACCTTACTAATCAAAATGTGAATTGTCTTGTGTTTATTAACAATAATGCTCAGCTTTGGCATAGAAGACTTGGGCATGCAAGCTTGAAGTTTCTTGAAAGCTTAAGAAATGGAGAGCTTATGAGGGATTTGCTAAAGTTCAAATATTCCAAGGACAATATGTGTGAAACTTGTCAAAAGGGAAAGCAAGCTAAATCCTCCTTCAAGCTAAAGAACCAAAAAAGTACTTCTAGACCTCTTGAATTACTTCACATGGATTTGTTTGGTTCAACCAAAGTAGCTAGCTTAAGTGGAAAATACTATTCATATGTCATTGTTGATGACTATTCTAGATATACCTGGGTTGCATTCTTAACTCATAAGAGTGACGCTTTTGATGCTTTCAAATATTTTGCAAAACGTGTTCAAAATGAAAAATATTATTTCATGAGTTCTTTGAGGAGTGACCATGGAAAAGAAATTGAAAATGAAATTTTGAAACTTTTTGTGTGAAAAAGGGTATTTTACATAATTTTTCATGTACAAGGACACCTCAACAAAATGGTATTGTTGAAAGGAAAAATCATACATTGATTGAGATGACTAGAACAATGCTCAATGAGTATGGTTTACCAACCTACTTTTAGGTGGAGGCTATCAACACATCATGTTACATTTCAAATATAGTTTTCGAAAGAACAATTTTGAACAAAACCTCTTATGAGCTTTGTAATGGTAAAACACCCAATATTTTCTATTTTAGAGTATTTTGTTATAAGTGTTACATCTTGAATACCAAGGACAACATTGAAAAATTTGCATCCAAAATGGATGTTTGAGTCTTTTTAGGATATTCCACCTCAAGCAAGGCTTATAGAGTCTTTAACACAAGAACTCTAGTGGTTGAAGAGTCCATGCATGTTACCTTTGATGAAACAAGTAAACTTGATCTTGTGAAAGGTAGTGTTTATGATGATTTTATAGGTTCCTTTAAAAAGCTTAACATTGAGGACAATGAGGAACATAACAAAAATTCATCACTAGAAGAACACGATAATGGACAAAGTATTGATGATCAAGCTCATGTGGATCACTAACAAGAGCATGATGATCTTCCACCTACATGGATCTTCTCTAAAGATCATCCTAAGGATAACATCATTGGTGAGACCTCTAAGGGAGTAAGTCCTCGAAACCAACTTAAGCTCTTAGATTCTAATCTTGAATTCCTACCTCAAATTCAGCAAAGGAACATTGATGAGGCCCTCCATAAGGAGAGTTGGGTTCTTGCTATACAAGAGGAGCTCAATCAATTTTAGAGGAATAAGGTTTGCGACCTAGTTCCTGGACCTAAGGATCATCCAATTATTGGTACTAAATGAGTATTTATGAACAAATTTGATGAGCAAGGTCAAGTCATTAGAAACAAAGCCCAATTGGTTGCCAAAGGGTATAATCAAGAGGAATGCACTGACTATGATGTGACTTTTGCACCCGTAGTAAGATTAAAAGCCATTAGGATTTTACTTGCTTTTGCATCATTCATGTATTTTAAGCTTTTTCAAACGGATATCAAAAGTGCATTTTTAAATGGTTTCATTGAAGAGGAAGTGTATGTTGAACAACCTCTCAGTTTTGAAAACTTTGAATTTCTAAAACATGTTTTTAAGCTTACTAATGCCTTATATGGGTTGAAACAAGCTCCTAGAGCTTGGTATGAAAGGCGTAGCAGTTTTTTTTTATGAAAATGATTTTACAAAAGAGAAGGTTGACACTACTTTCTTCACCAAAAGGCATAAGCATAATATTCTTATTATCCAAATATATATAGATGAAATTATATTTGGTGCTACTAATGAGAGTTTGTACAAGAAATTTGCTAAGTGCATGACTCAGGAGTTTGAGATGAGCATGATGGGGGAGCTCAAATTCTTCTTGGGATTGCAAATTAAGTAAGAAAAAGATGGCATCTTCATCAACCAAGCCAAGTACATAAAAGAGTTTATCAAAAAAGTTTGGGATGGAAGGATGCAAGCCTAACAAAACTACCATGAGCACTACCACAAAGTTGGATAAAGATGTAAAGGGTAACAATGTAGATCTAAAGAAGTATAGAGGTATGATTGGCTCTCTTTTTTATCTTACATAGTAGACCCGATATCATGTATACTACTTGTTTGTGCGCACATTTTCAAGCATGTCCTAAAGAGTCTCACATGCATGCCGTTAAAAGAATTTTAAAGTATTTGCATGGCACAATGCATCTAGGACTATGGTATCCTAAAAGTTTTGCATTTGATTTAGTTGCATACTTGGATTTCTATTATGCCGGTAGTTTGATGGATAGGAAGAGTACTTTCGATACATGTCTACTACTTGGTAATTCACTACAAGAAAATGCCAATTCTGCGATGGCGATTTGCGACTACACGGAATCCATCGTAATTTTATGAAATCTGAGACGGAGTATATGCAATTTTGCAACGAGCTGTGAAATTTTGTGATATCTACGACTGACATAAGACAGCCATCACAGATGTGGAAGCAAATTTTGGGGGGACCTGCATGCCAAATTTTCTACCTTGGGCGCCAAAAAATTTGCTACGGAGGAGTTGCATTTGCGACCTATTTGCTGTTGTAGAATTTACGCCAAATGTGATCTTCTGTCGCAATACTTTAGGCGGGATTATATTTAATTTCAATTTATATCTGCGATGGACATGTCTTATATTTGTGATGTACATGTCCATCTTAAATATTCGAGTATAAATAAAAAAGAACGAAGCCCTACAATTTGCTTCTTCTTTCTTTCTCTCTTTTCTCATCCTACATAACAGTCCCACCACCTCCATCATAAGCGCACCACCACTAGTCCCCCCCACTGCCGAAGACATCTCTTGCTCTACCACCGACAAAGACGTCTCCTATCCAGTCCTCCTCGATCACCGCTACTGTCGTCGTCCAGCTCATCTTCCAACCTCTTCTCGTCCTCTTGCAGCCGTTGGTCACCATCGAAGTCGCCAGTGAAGGTAAGTAATTTTCTTTAATTTTTTATTTATTTTTATGTCAATAAATTTAATAAGGTATAATTGATATATTGGGTAATTTTAATTTTGAATGTTGAGTATTTGTTAGGTTAAATAAGAAATAATTTTAGATTTAAATTAATTTAGTTTAGGTTATGTGAATTAGTTATGATATGTAAAATTAATTTTTAGGTTATAGTAAAACTTCATTATTTATTAATTTTTGGCTAATTAGAGTTTTAGGTTAATATTAATATTAATTTTCTGGTTTAATTTATTTTAAATTATTTAATTAATTGAAATTATGTATGTATGTTTAAGAATTAAGAGATTTTTATTAACGAAAAAATATTAATTTAATTGTTTTCTTAGGTTTAATTAATTGATTAAATATGCAGTAAATAAAAATATAATTGCATAAATTAGTTAGAAAAAATAATAATAGGTTTCAATTAATTTATAGGTTATAAATAATTTGTTAGTGTTTTAGTTTGAAGTTTTGGTGTATATATAAATAATAATTAATCTAGTTTTTTACAAATAAAAAAATTTATATTTATATATTTTTTAAATTTTTTCTAGGGTTTAATCATATTTGGTTAGGTTTTGAATATAATAATAATAATAATAATAATAATAATAATAATAATAATATTATTATTATTATTATTATAACCTGTTTTATTAATAATTATTATTTTAATAATAGTGTTTATATTAATAATACAGTTTATATTAATAATAATAATAATACTTTCTTTAATTTTTTACAAAAAAAAATATTTTTCTGTTTTAATACTTTTTTTAATTTTTTAAATTAAATTATGTCTTTTAATTAAGGAATTAGGTTTTTTTCGTATATGTGTTAGGTTAATTAGTTTGATAATATTTTTATAATAAAAATAAAAGACAAAATAAAGATGTTGAAAAAACAAAAAAAAATATTTATGTTAAAAAATAATATTTGCTCCCTTGAATAAATTTAAAAAATATGAATTAAAAAATATTAGGTTGATTTAGTTTAGTTTAGGTTAATTCTTTTATAATAATAGGTTAATTAGGTTTTGATTATTTAGAAATTTAATTTAGTTTGTTTAAGTATATAATAATGAGATAATAATGAAATATTAAAAATATTAATATAGTTTTTAATAAATAATTATAGATATAATAATGATAATAATAATAATTTAGGTTAATTTATGTTAGTTTAGGTCAATTCTTTTATAATAACTTGTAATTAATGTTTGTAAAATTTATTTAATAGGTTTCTGAGTTGTATTTATTTCCCATTTGGAGCTTGAAGTTTGTTTTTATTCAGTTCGTTCATGTAAGTTTTCTTAATCAATCTTAACTTGTTCATTTTTCATGATAATTATCATTTTTTTTGAATAGGTTTTTATTGATAATTCTTTGGTGTTTAAATTTTGAAGATTTTTATCTTTTACTTAGACTCGAGCAAGTAATTCCTCTAATTTTTTTATTATTTATGCAGCATGTTGAATTTTATGAATATTAATTAAATGCATGTTTGTGGATTTATATAATTGATAGTTATGCATGTTCAGTTAGATTGAGGTTATTTATGCTTGTGCTGCTAGATTTAGGATTGTGATATTGATATATTTTATATTTATGCGTGTGCTGTTAGATTTAGGTTGGTTAACATGCATGCGCTGTTAGATTTAGGTTGGATAATATTCATGTGCTGTTAGATTTAGGTTGGTTAATATATATGCATATGTTGTTAAATTTAGGTTGGTTAATATGCATCTGCTGCTAGATGTATGTTCTGACCTGTTGATGATGTGGGGACTAGAGTGGAACAAGACCTGGAACTAGAAACGAGAGGCAAACACAAATGCCATAAGAGATAGGCATGATTGATGTTGAGACCAACCATAAGTTTGAGAGAAGATGACTGAAGTTGTTAATTTTTTTCTATGGCAGAAACTTGATCTTCATGAACTGCTTCTGGTGCTTTGTTGAATTGCATGGGCCGAAGACTTGCCTCCGAGTGTTTATTCAAGAGCTGAATGGTGGGCCAAATGCATCGTAAAAGTTGCTTAGTGAATGCACCATTATTGGTCTCATACCTGTCTCACTTTATTTGCTTAATGTTTTCATTTATAGCTTGAATACCACGACATTAATCATATGATAAGAAAATTTGATAAAAATTTGAAGTTAATCTTTATTCATTTAACAATGGTACAAAGTGTACTTTACTAACCGCAGAAGACATTACTGCTATAGTAAATCATTCCTTTCGAGTTGTTTTAAAAATTCATTTTCAGAGAAATTTGATCAAAGCAATGTTAATGGAAAAGCTTTCCAAAACCAAATCAAAGTGAAAATTATTTATCTCGTATATTCCAATATGAACACAGTCATCCCAACACTCTTACAGTTCTTGCAAAACTCTCTAGTGTTTAGGGGGTAATGTTTTACACTCAAGTCAAAGTATAGGAAAGTTCAACCATATGCTTGCCTTTTAATCATAATTTCTCCACTTGAATGTATTGGAGACACAAATCTAAGGATCTTTTATTCGGTTGTAATAGGACTTAGGTACGGTAGGATTTTATAGGGAGAAAAAAATGGTAAGTGCACTATAACTTCCAAAATATCAAACTTATGAAGGAATGTATTCTAACTTGTTTTAATTGTGAAGGGTAATCCTAAAATAGGAACTTCATTAAGGATGCCCATTGCTCTCACTTGATTTTATTTTATTTTCTTTTCCTTTTCTCTTTTTTTAGCATTTTTTTCAATCAAATCAACATTTGTTCTTCAAGCATTTTCTTTCTCCTTCTCTTTGTTGTTGTTTTTTTAATCACTCTTTTTTTAAGCGCAAGCAACTTACGCATCTCGCAATTTCATTCATAACCTTTTTAACAAAAGCTTTTCCAAGGAATGATCTAACATCATGCAATCACTTCACAAGTTATTTCATAGCAATGGAGTTGCCGGACTTTGTGCATAAAAGGGTTGAAAAGAATAGGAAAAATTTTGAGAAAGGCTAATCGGGCTAATTGACAAATTTAAATGTCAAAGAAAAGGGAATTCAAGGCTCAACTTTGGTTTCCTAAAGGTAAACAAGGTGGGCTTTTAAGGCTAAGAGTTTACCCTAAAGTGCCCTCTTCATTTTCATATTTCAATAATCACATGGATTTCAAATGTATACCAAGGCAAGATCTAATGAACATTTCCTCTGCAAGACACTCTCAACAAGAGAATAGGAGTAAGAAGTAATGAATGCTCATAAAGGCTCAAGCGCTCACAAGTTTTGGAACTATGTTGAGAATCTGATATTCATATCAAAATAAATGCATTCAAAACAAGGATTTGAAAGCTTGATCATTAACACTTTAAAAGAATCATACCAAGTTTGAAAACCCTTATTTTTTTTGAAGCAGTAATATCCGACGCAACAAATATTTCCTGTTTCTTGTGTACAAAAGTTAAATGAACAATCATGAAGTGGATTGAAGTCAAATGAGCTCATAATAAAAATAATGAAATGCATTCATTCTATTGAGAAAACATTGATCACACAAGATGAAATAAATGCACTATCATTTACCTAAAGGGTCATTATTACGCTAAGCAATACTTGACGATCCTAAAACACTTAATGCACGCATGGATGCAAGAGGTTAAATTGATGATGCCCATTCACTCGTTTGAGCCATAGTTTGAATCTTGGTCTTCGAGTCCTTCAGGAGAGTTTGGTAAAGGCTCACGCTTCATGGCTTTAATTTTCTCAACTTGGAGTCCATCATCAATTAGGTTTTGAATTGTGTGTTTGAGCCTCAAACACTTGTCAGTATGATGACCAAGGATGTTGTGGAATTGACAATACGCATTACGATTATATTGAGGTGAGTGGATGTTTGGTGGATTCTTAGCTGGTTTAGATTTAAACATCTTACACTTTGCAAACCTTTGAAAGATTTTAGAAAGAGGTTGGCCAAGCTTGGAAAACTTCTGTGGACCCAGAGTTGTATTCACCATCTTAGTAGGAGTTATGTGAAAGAATTCCTTCCGGATGTTTGATTTGAGAACTTGATCCTCTCTCATTTGACATGGCATCTCCTCTTGTGCTTGGAGAGGATTGAAATGATCCTTCTTGACTTCTCTCACTGGTGGAATCTGATCTTTGGCATAAAACATCCCATTTCCTAGCTCAATAATCCTTTCCTCATTAATCACAACTTCAATATCCTTTTTAAGGATTGAGCAATTGTCAGTGTGATGCCCCCTAGCTTGATGGAACTTACAATAAGCATTGGGCAAATGTCCTTGGGGACTTTCATTTGATGGCCTCTTTAGCATTGTGCATTTTATCACGCCATGGTTTTGATATCTAGCATTATAATCTATAAAAATTAATTATAACATTCCTTGAATTAGTTAATTAAATTTCTACAAATTTCTAATCACTAAAAAAATTGAGGTTATTACAGGGGAGTTTGGTCATTAGATTTGATATCTGGTACTTTTATTTGGGAATATGTAAGGGTTGCTCTCAAGAGATCAAGCCCAAGTTTCCACAAATAATGGTGATAGCATGGTGTATCACAATCCATTTTCCCCAAAATGGGCAGAATGGGAGGATTTATCTCAGATATATGATGATTATGTGTGTCCATCGTATCCCTCTGTCCCACCTTTGGATTTTGTAATGGATGTGTTCAGAATGAGGAATGTTACTTGTTATATAAGCCATTGTACAACTCCAAATGTGATGGTGCAGTGAAACGACCCGAAACCAGAATAATATAATAAGGTTTTAAATACATAATAATAGTAATTAATCTTAAATTAAAATTCAAATAAAACTCCATCCAAAAATATTTTTTTCTGAGAATGGGGTACAACGATCGTTGTCCAATTAGCAACGATCATTGTTGGATGAACAGTGATCGTTGTGAAAACCTGAAAATTTGCCAAAAGTTCCAGTAGGTTACATGAGCTCGTGGGAAATCAACAACGAGCTCGTTGTAAAACAGCAACGATCGTTGTTAACCTAACAACGATCGTTGTCAAGTTAAAAACCTTGAAATGAACTATTTTCACAAAAATCACAGTTTTAAAATAAAATTCTCGACTTTTCCCTGTAAAAGCAGACTCCCATAGACTCAAAATCAATATATATATATACATCCACTTATCAACTTTAAAACACAATACAATTTTACATAAGGAACATCAAAATCTTATTAAACGCATAGTTGACCTCAAAACAACTTTATATAATCTTCTCAAATTCTATACACATATATACATGAACATGTCAAACTTATCTAACAATCATTCATTACATCCCAACCAAAATGCATATAAACATGCTCGTGCTTATGGTCCTCTAGCCAACCTGATTCTCTATTATAATGCACGTGAGCTCTACAATCAACAAGCTATCGACAACCTGTAAACCAATGCCAAGGAGGTGAGCTGGCAACTCAATAAGCATTTAATCAAATCAACATTGAAAAAACCAAATCAAAATCACCAAACACATATACCACACAACAACTAAACACACAAAATCAAATCCAACATTCAATCACATTCAATCATTCAACCAAGGCAACAATCAATCAAAACCACATCTTAAACCAAGCCATTGCATTTCACATCAAACTCATCAAATCAAGATCGGATGACTCAACCTCACATTTCCTCACATTTCAATTCATTTGCTCATATCATTTCATAATTAGGTGGCCACCGACGAGACTATCGCCCGGCTCAGTCTCGCCATCTCACACATACGGGCAGCTATCCGCCCGGCTCAGCTTTCCCGATCACACACATACCACATTCCCCAAGAGTCATCCTTTTCCAATCACAATCGCAATTACAATCACATTTGCACATCATTCCATCACAATTCTCATTAATTATCAACACAACCCACTCACAACTTTTCAATTCAATCAATACATCATCAAATCATCAATACACAACTTCAAGCTCAACTATTAACACTCCATCAATAATTCAATACACAATTCAACTCAAGAACATAGTAATCAAGCAATTATAGCAATTTCCACTTAATGTACACAAGATTAATCAACTAAATACTTACAAAAGATGAAGAATAACCAATTCAAGCCTATTGGCCTCCCCTCTCAATCCCTTTGCCTTTAGATCCTCCTAAACATCATAATACAATTAACAAACAATTCAATAACAAAACAATAACCAAGCATACAATTAACACTTACTAATCTTCCTAACATACATTAATAAGATGTATATGCAATAACAACCATAAACCCTCAAAACCCTACATAATAATCAACACAATACTTACTCAATAAAGCTTCCAATCTACCAATAAAGCTTCTAGTTAAGAAAAACGCCTCTAAACTTACTATATATATTCACTCAAAAGCTCTAAAATTCAAAAATGGTGTTTTGGGTAAAGTAAGAAGAAGATATGAAGAGATGAAGAAGATGAAGAGAAAATGAGAAGGAAAAGGTGTAGGATTTCTTTGTAGAGATTGTTCACTAATTATCATTTAATTAATTAAATTGTCACCCTTCCTTCCTCCAAGAGCCACTTGTCTCACTCCTTCCATCCTAAGCCACTTGTCCACCTTCTAGAACATCTTTCCCTGCACCACTCCCAAAACTTGTTCCTACTAACTATCTAATCCAACTCTCATACTTCTATTACAAATAGCTCCTCTAACTTTTCTTACAACTAGGTCCTTACTAACCCAAACTTCCATAAACTTAGATGCTCTCAAAAATTACTCTACTAATCAATATTATGCAATGCATTACACACAATTATGGTGCAAATGACATGATATGATTAATATTTATTCCTTAATAAT
>CANYLF014919173.1:0-11173 GCA_948193215.1 Bocquillonia castaneifolia
ATAAATAGATCGAATCACACCCAAGGAGGTCTTCATAGATTAAGGGTTCTTGAGATATAAAATGATAATGAAAAGGAAGACTTTAACAAGTACTTTGTCAAATTTTAATTGATAGAGTAAGACCAAGAGCCCAACAAGAGCTCAGAAGCAAGTTACACCAAACACTCTCACAACTTCAAGAGACACCTGGTAACCCCTCAGGGCGACACGTCATACATAAGAACCCTATAAATATCCAAAGATTCCATAGGTAAAGGATTCCAACTTTTAACTCATTTATTATCTCATTTAAGACAACCTACTTACTTGAGCATCGGACTTAGACCCGAGACCTTCGTCCCGTCTGACCAATCTCATTACTTGTGCAAGACCGACTCAGTAAGACCTATACAAGCCATGTCATCCTGACAGATTTAGCCAATCATCCTAACAGTCTCATACCTGAACCAGATTAGACTACAAAATAGAAGTCCAGCAACTCTAGGCCCAACATCGTCTTGTCGGCTCCATCATTTGGTTCCGTTGTTGGGAAACGACTCAAAAATGGCAACACCGATGGAATAGAGAGATGGTGTCTCAACCTCAAATGAAGAACCATCAAATGGAAACCCCAATCACAATGCTCATCAGAAAGACATCACCCAGCACCAAAAAACCACCCCACCTCCCCTGGTATGGCAGCAGCTTGCTAAAGCTTTGGCAAACTTGCAAGTACAAATGCAAGAGGCAATGACGCAGATACAAACTCCCATCACCCCAACAAACCAAAATGCTGGTGAAATAAGGATGCCAAAAATAATTACTCCTGAAGCCGTCAGGAAAGGAGACAAGATCTGCAAACAAAAGAAACGGACAAGACGTAGCCTTAGCAAAGACTTTGAGGCGAAAAAGGTAGAGTTATTCGAGATTTACCAACAGAGCATACCCCTAGGCGAACCAGGAAATGACAAACCAAAGTGGAAGAGGACGAAGGAGGTCCCTTCAGAAGAAGGCAAACTCCGGCTCATGGTCGTAGAAATGATCAAAGACCTCAAAATTGAAGTTGCATAAGCACCCTGACCTCTCGAATCCAAGGACTCACCGTTGACCACCGACATCCTTGCCACGCCGTTGCCAAGAAACTTCAAAGTGCCCATGTTTGACTCGTTCTCCAATACATGATGCCCAGAGACACATACCACAAAGTTTTTCAATTACATGCAGCTCTACAATGCGTCCGACAAGCTCCTGTGCAAAGTTTTTCCCACAACCCTGGTCGACACAGCTCAGAAGTAGTATAGCAAATTATCACCAGGGTCATTTACAACTTGGAAACACCTTTCAACAAAATTCATCCTTAGATCTTTCCCAAACATACTACCAAAGAAGATTGTTTTGAATTGAAGAGGGAAATTGAGAGATTGATAGAAATCGGAGCCTTAAGAAAGTTTACAGCTCAAGCCAAAGAAATGCCGCCACCAAACCCACCAAAAAAACCTCAAATAGCTGCTGATCCTAAAGGAAAATCCATTCTGGGAAAGGTGCATGTTATCACAGTCAGAGAATCATGCTCGGTAGCTACTAAGAAAAGATCGAAGGCAGAGATCATGAGCATAGATGCCACTAAGCACGCCAAAACAGCTCCAGACCAACTAGTCCCAGTTATCACTTTTGGCCCTAATGACGGAGCTCATTTCCAAGCACCTCATACTGATGCACTAGTAGTGGAAGCAATCATAGATAACTATGCTGTCAGCCGTATACTGATAGATGAAGGAAGTTCCATCAACTTGATCACGTGGGCGGCATACAAGTAGATGGGAGGATCTTAATTGAGCATGAACCATTGTTCTACATCAGTTTCAGGACTAAATGGTACACCCATCCATCCCATGGTGCTCGTTGAACCCACCATGGAATTTGGAAGGGAACAACAGCACAGCCGAGTGATAAAAGCACTTTTCAACGTCATGGATATGCCCCTAGCCTACAATGCAATCCTCGAACGTCCATACCTGTATGATTCAGGAGCAATAACGTCAATCCATTACTTAACAACGAAAATTCCAACAAATAAGGGAGTGGTGGTAGTAAGAGGGAACCAGGAAGCTGCCAAAGCATGTTACTTGACTACCACAACTGAGGCACTTCCCATAGAAGAAATACTAGAGATCGATTCAAAAGAATAGATGAAGCCGATGGGAAAAATAAAAACAACCCAGCTGGCAGAAGGAAAGGAAATTAAAATTTCAGTAAAGCTGGACAACTTGGAAGCACCCATCATTGACAAACTGAGGAGATACACCAAGCTCTTCGTAAGTAAGGCCTTAAAAATCACAGGCGTGGATCCAACTATTGCATCTCACGCCTTGAAAGTAGACCCCAATGCAAAACCAATAGCGCAGAAGAAAAGATAAGTGTCAGTCGAGAAGGAGAAGGCGGCAGTAGAAAAGGTAGACAAACTGGAGAAAGCAGGTTTCATCAGAGAAGTGAGATATACCGAATGGCTATCAAATGTGGTCATGGTAAAAAAGGCTAATGAGAAGTACAAAATATGTATTGATTTCACTGGCCTCAACAATGCTTGTCCAAAAGATAATTATCCCTTGCTGAATATCGACAGCTTGTTGATTCTACCGCTTGCCATGAGCTCATTAGCCTTATCGACATGGCTTCGGGGTATCATCAAATCCCCCTGAAGAAAGAAGATGAAGAAAAGACTAGTTTTATCACATAAAAAGGCACCTACTATTACAGGATGATGCCTTTCGGCCTGAAGAACGCAGGGGTGACATATCAGAGGCTCATAAACCTCATGTTCCAAGATCTTATTGGGGAGACAGTAGAGGTATATGTGGGTGATGTTATCATCAAGAGCAAAAGGAAGGAAGATCACCCGACAGATCTGGAAAAGGTGTTTGCAGTCCTTGAAAGCTTCAATATGAAAATGAACCCAGACAAATGCACCTTTAGGGTCACAGCTGGGAAATTCTTCAGTTGCATGGTGTCTTCCAAAGGAATCGAGGCCAATCCAGAAAAAGTCCAAGAAATAGTCAACATGCAACCCTCCAAAACGATCAGAGAAGTCCAAATCCTTAACGGAAGAATCACGATGCTAGGAGGGTTCATTTCAAGTTCAGCCAAAAGATGTTTGCCATTCTACCGCAGCCTCAAAAACATCAAGCAATTCAAATGGGAAGAAGATTGCCAACAGGCATTTGATGACCTGAAGAAGTTCCTCACCTCACCACCTCTAATCAGCTGGGCCATCCCAAGTGAAATCTTATTTTTATATCTCACAGCATGCAAAGAGGTAGTAGTATCGGTACTCATTAGGGAAGAAGGTTCAGAACAAATGCCCATCTACTATGTCAGCAAAGCACTGAGAGACGCAGAACTCCGGTACCCAATGGTAGAAAAATTGGTAGTAGCACTTGTCACTACTACAGAAAGATTGAAATACTATTTTTAAAGCTACCCAGTAATAGTCAAAATCGACCTCCCATTAAGGAAAGCAATGCAAAGGCCAGCGTTGTCAGAAAGGCTTGTGAAGTGGTTGATGCAGCTAGGTGACTATGGGATTAAGTACGAAGTGAGGAAAGTAATGAAGGCTGAAGCTTTGGCAGATTTCATAGTGGAAAGCACCGGCGGACTATAGGTCACGACTTACAAAGCACATCCATGGAAACTTTTTATTGATGGAGCAAAGAATGAGCATGGTTCAAGAATCGGTATAGTATTAAGAGGACCACACAAAGTTACCATCTTATATGGAGTATGAATCCAATTTGAAGCTACTAACAATGTGGCTGAGTATGAAGCCTTGGTCAGGGGATTGGCTTTAGCAATAGAAGTGAGGACAGAAGACCTCAAGATATTCAGTGATTCATAGCTAGTGGTAAAGTAGGTTACAGGAAACTTTTAGGTCAAGGATGAGGTGCTAAGCAAGTACCTAACCAGAGTCAAGGAGTTGTTATCAATAATTGAGAAAGAAGGAGGACAATGGACCATCCAGCAGATTGACAGGAGTGAGAACGTCGAGGCGGATCTCATTGCCAAATCTGCCTCCGAAGGTAGAATGATGTGCCAGTGTATGGGAATAAAAGAAGAACTGTACTAGAGAAGCATAGACAGTCCCCACATATTCTTCATTCAAGAAAGAGACGATTGGATGACTCCTATAGTGGATTACCTCGAACATGGTATTGTACTAGAGGATCCTCAAGAAGCCAACCAACTGATAAAACAGGCAAGCAATTTTGCTTACTACAGAGGGGTACTATACAAGACGTCAGTATCACACCCATAGTGTCGGTGTACAACCAAAGTAGAAGGAAAACAGATCTTAGAAGAAATCCATGAAGGGATATGTGGGGCCCATCAAGGATATAAGATGATAAAAAGGAAAGCAGAATTACAAGGCTATTTCTGGCGGATAATGGAGGAAGACGCCAAAGAATTAGTGAAGAAATGCGACAAGTGTTAAAGGCATGCCAACAAGATTCATAGACCAGCAACCGAAAGAAAGTCAATCAATAGTCCATGGCCATTCTCAACATAAGGTATGGACATACTTGGCCATTTTCCGACCGTAGTGGGACAAAAGAAATTCCTACTGGTAGTTGTAGACCATTTCACCGAATGGATAGAAGCAGAGGTAGTGGCAACCATAACGATAGCAAAAGTAGAAGAGTTATTTTTCAAGGAAGTCATCATGAGATTTGGCCTTATACACATGCACAGATAACGAAAAGCAGTTCGACTGTTAAAAATTCCATGATTTCTGTGAAAGAATGGAAATAGAGCACATGTTTAGATAGGTATCATATTCTCAGACGAATGGCATGACTGAAGTTACCAACCACAATCTTCTTACAGGACTAAAGAAAAGACTCAATGAAATAAAGGGAAACTGGGCAGAAGAGCTTTACCTCGTATTATGGGCCGTAAGGACCACACTGAAGAGAGCAACCGGAGAAATTCCATTTAGGCTAGCATATGGAATGGAAGCAGTGGTACCAGTAGAATTGGGAGTCCCATCCTATAGAGTTGTGAACAATGACCCCGGCTCCAATGATGAACAAATCATGATCTGCAAAGAAATGCTAGCAGAGAGAAGACAACAAGTCTCCGCCAGAGCAGATGCCTACAGAAGATAGGCAGCAAGATATCATAATAAGAGAATCAAGCCAAGGGAATTCAATGAAGGAGAATTAGTTTTAAAGAATGTTGAAATAGGCAGAGGTAACACTAGTGTTGGGAAACTCCAATGTAACTGGGAGGGACCCTATCAGGTTCCAAAAGCAATGGGAAATGGAGCCTATTGGCTATCCAACATGGATGAAACACCACTACCAAGAGCTTGAAACGTTCAATATTTGAAAAAAATATTATTAGTGGAATGTAATTTTCCTTGAATTAAATCAATAAACTGGCACTTTTCAAAAATGTCTTTTCTCTCTGCTACTTAAGAGGCCCAAAACCTCTCTAACGGGAACCTTACCAATCATAAGGTAAGTGAGTCTGAAATAGATAATAACTTAGCCCTAGAGGTCTAAAACCTCTCTAACGGGAACCTTACCCTTCACAAGGCAAGTGAGTCCGAAACAGACTATAACTTAGCCCTAGAGGCCTAAAACCTCTCTAATGGGAACCTTACCAGTCACAAGGCAAGTGAGTCTGAAATAGACAATAACTTAGCCCTAGAGGCCCAAAACCTCTATAACGGGAACCTTATCCGTCACAAGGCAAGTAAGTTTGAAACAGACAATAACTTAGCCCTAAAGGCCTAAAACCTCTCTAAACGGGAACCTTACCCAGCTCAAGGCAAATGAATCTAAAACAAGCAGCCCTCAAGATGTCCAGAATTCCAACAGGAGCGTTTCCCGCCACGAAACTGGCAAATTGGAAACAGATAATCCTGACATCTCTCTCTCTAGCGAGAATAATAATAATCTGGTGGATAAAAAAATAAATAAATAATAATTTTCATTCGACGTGAGATTAATCTAAAATGCGAATGGCTAAGACAACAAAAAGGAGAAGAAAATGAGCCGAAGACAATAGGAACGGCATCCAAAAGTCTCTCTAAGGGTAGTAAAATAAAAACAAAATAGAATTAATCCAAAATAAAAGAAACATGAAATAATTGAAAGATGTAATTTGTATTGCTTTGTTAGATTTACATAATATATGTTAGCCAAGAAAAAGAACATCTAACTAAGAATCAAATACATGAAAGACAAAATCCCCATGAACGAAGACATGACAAAGCCATCAAAATCCAAAATAAGCCAAGATCCAGATTGTCAAAGTTCGAGACAGAAGACGACATAATTAGGAATGGGACCGCCAAGATTCAGAACAAAACCACCAAAATCCAATATGAAAATAGCCAAAAGTCTAAGGTTCAATCATTCTTCCAAGAGGTCTTATCACCATAAAAAATGTTAGGACAAAATAGATCACCACAATAATTGATCACGCTAATGGGACTTGAACAACCCTATTGCAGATACTGAGAGTATTGTGGCCAAGGCATCAGGATTGGGGAGCCTCTTTTATGTAAGCAGAGGGGGTGTCTGGGAGAGAAAGCCTATGCCAGGATGGAAGTTTAGATGGAAGGTCTCCAGACGCCAAGGCCTTTTTCTTGGTAGCTTCAAGTTCAGCAGTAATACGGCCCATGAGTTGAGCAAATTGCACATCCAAGAAATCAGCTACATTAGCAGGTTGACCAGGATGTTTCTTCAAATAACGGCTCTTTACCTCCTTCATAGCTTGTGTTAAGCTCAGAACCACTGTTTGACCAAGCTCCTAATTTTTGTCTCCTTGCCCCTGGATGCAATTTATGGTGTCTTGAGTAGTTTGTGAGTAATACTTCCTCTTGACAGCAAGAAGACCCTCGGAATGATCCAATTTTTCCTCAAAGTCTTGTACCTGGCTAGCCAAGTCCCTCTTCTCAGCTTCTAATGGCTCCAGCTTGTCCCTGGCTTCTTGCAAATCTTTTGTAAGGCACACTATTTGGTCATCACGGCTTCTCAAGGTTTGTTGGGCCTCCTCCTCCTTTAACAACAGATTGTCATATGCCCCCTGGAACTGAATGTGGATCGCATTCATCTAATTGTGAAGAGCACCCATCGTCTCAGCATAGTCCTGATGACCTTTCATTGAACTCAAGAGACCATCATCTGAGAAGCGGATGACAATAGGATAATGCACAAAAGTAATAAGGATCAAAGATAAAAGACGATTATAGGTAAACACTCACCAGGGAGTTTCCTGAAATAATCATGGATGTGAATTCCGACAGACTTCAAAGGACTGACAGGGAGATTCACTCTCTCAGCAACGAATAAATTAAACCCATTGTCAGAAATCTTGATGGCGTTAGATAACTGCCGGTTCTCCAACTTGCTAAGAGACTGCACACTTTTCTCTTTCTCTCGGTCCTTAGACCCTTTCATCTTCCTTTTGATGACTTGCTCGCCGAGTGGATCTCCACCCCTTTTCCTACTGGTGTCAAATGGAGCTCGTGAAGTAATAACTTCTTTACGAGGGCGGTCATAGTTGTCAGCCGTCTCAGTTGTCAGCCGTCTCTTCTTCTGGCCTCACCGACTTGGTGACATCAGCCTGACTCATCAGATCCTTTAAATAATCGAAATCCATGGCCGTGACCGCAAAAAAAAAAAATAGCAGTAACAGACAATCGTTAGCAAATGCGTAAAAGGAATTGGAGAACCTTACCCACAGCAACCTAAGACACCGACCTTCAGCCGTTAAGTCAGCGTTCAAGTTACTAAAACGCCTCTCACTACGGTTCCTTAGGTACGCTTTGACAGAGTACTTAGCATTTAACCTAGCACCAGTGGTGGCGGTAAGCTCCCCCAATAACTTCTATGCAAATTTCTCGTCAGCAGAGGATTTGTCGGGGATGGGTGAAAGCTTAGCGAAGGTGGAGGAATCCGTAAAATTCCAACTTGAGGGGAGATTCCTCAAAGATGAGTGCTTCACTCGAAAAAAATTCAGACCCAGTGTCTTCGCCGATTCTAGGAGATTACCTATAAAAGCCCGACGAGTCCTGGCCGTCAGGAGTACAAAGGGAGAGATCCTTAACCTTTTGGTCACGACAAACAATGATCGAAGGCGGTCAAGAGTGAGACTGAACCCCGCCCTTTGAAGAACTTCAGAGAGAACACAGATCTAGTGGATGGAGTTAGGATGTAGTTGGCTGATAGGAAAATTGTATGTAGTACAGAGGTCAATGAAAATCTAGTCTAAAGGAAGTCTAAAGGAAAATGAAGACCGACTTCCAACTACTCCACCGATACGACGGCCAACCCACGCTTATAAGTATCTAGATGCGAACACTGGTCACTTAAAGTGAGCAATTCAAACCCAGCAGCAAAGCAGCTCTCATAAGCCTTTATGTTTACCTTATCGATACATCTGAAGTACCTAGTAAAAGATTGGGAGTGAAGGCCAGCGTTGAGGATTTGATTCTCGTCGGTAAGTAAGACAACCCTGAAGACGGCGTCAAGTACCCGAGCTACCTTAGGAGGACCCCAAGTATTTTATGGCGAAATAGCTTTACTTGTCCCAATAACTAAACCCCCTACTGCTGTGGATGCAATATTTACAGCAGAGGTAGTGGATCTAACAATGTTCAAATCTCTGGGATTGCTAATCACTTCATTCGGCAAAGACCCACGGGAACCACCACCACTAATGGAAGACCTAGAATACCCACTAGATACACTCTCAACCATGATACCCTCACCTTTAAAGGAAAATGTGAAGAAGGCAGTAAAAGGCAGTAATCTCTAATTAAGGCGGAAGAAACCACTCTCAAAGCAAAACTAGCAAAAGTGAAAAAACTTACTAATGTAGAACCACTATATATGCTACTCATTTAGCCCAAAAAACCAACATTAATGTTTCAACTTCCAAAGGAAGGGAAGGGCACTTTGGTAAAACCATCCACCGCATTTAATGCTGTAGTGGAAGAACGTTCTATGAAGAAAAACTTTACAACTACCCTAAGAGAGAAACAACGCCATGTGGGAAGAGCAAACAAAGAGGCGCGAACAGTCCAAAGGTCAGGCAGGCAAAAGGAGGGAAACAGAAAAGACTCTAAAAAACATACAAATGAATAAATTTTTATAAAAAATAATAATACGTTAAAATAAAATACATATAATTACATAACGTCACCTTCCCTGATTTCACCTCACTATCTTCTTACCACACTTTCGAATGATGGACAATCTATTTACCTCCGACAAGAAAGAGAAATCATCGCCTGGAAACTTTTCTCGATAGAGATCTTCCAACCGCTTGCCATAGGCCAACAAACTTTCCCGTATTAACCCACCGTTGTCACGAGCAAGTTGAGCTTTATAGTCATTTGTCTCCTGGTGGATACGAGCCAACTCAACTTGAGACGGCAATATCTCAGACCCCTCAGTAACTACTTGAAGCGGCCCAGTACTCTCGTCCAAACTGGCATCTGGAGATGCCGCCACACTCAAACCTCCAACAATAGGGGCAAGCCGAGCTCGTGAATCCTCTAATTCCTTCTCCAAGGCGGCTAGCTTCTCTTTAAGCTCAACATTCTCGAACTGAATTTTCTCAAAGCTGGGTAAGGCAGCATTGGTCTACTTGAGTTGTTTATGAAGATCATATAATTTTTTCTCCAACTTGATATTCTCCCCATCCAATACAAGCAACTTATGGTATGCTCAATGACGGTGACTGTCTAACATCAACACACCTTCAATTTCCTCCAACTGGTGATTGATGATTCCCTGACAAAAGGTATCGGAGGTATAATCTTCTCGCCAACTGCTAGGCCCCTTACATTGAGAGATGAAATGCATCACCTTATCACCCACATGGGTATCCTAATAACTGCTCCCCAGAGGAAGGCGGGGGAAATCATTCTCATCTTCACCGGTAACGTCAGAAGCCAGCCTTTTCCCAGAACCACCTGCCTCGATAGGCCTTTTCCTTTTCTCCCTGAGAATCGACAAAGCCCTCCCAGTTGGAGATGTCATGTCAATGGCTACTCTTATGATAGGAGGATCGACAGAGGTGGCTGAAAGAGCGGAGGACACAACATTATGAATAGCCCCTCGAATCATACCAGACCGATCTTTTCTGGCATGAGACATATTTCCCACACCAATGTGAGACACGGGGACCTTGAAAGCCATCCCCATCGCAGTAGCATCCAACCCAGAAGAAGTAATCACAGGAGAAGGCACTACCTCCCGCGCCAAACCAGACGCGAACCCCGAATGAGGAGTCGTATGGGGAGTCACCCCCTTACTTGATAAATCAGGTGAAGGCCTAATCCTTTCCTTACCAAGAGACCTGGATGTCCCAGGAAGCTCCTTTCGACTGGAAGTAGATAACCACTCTTCAATCCAGTCTAAAGAATGATCTACATGTTGATCATCACTTATAGAAAGCGCCTCCTGAGATGGAGGGAGAGCGTTCTAGAATGATTGAAACTTAAGATACTTCATCAAGCCTTTAGCTACCCCAAGGTCAAAGGGATCTGATATTTTCTCACCGTCACGAAGAAGTCGGCAACCCAAACCTGCTCTTGATCCAGAACCAACTTGGGATTTTTTATAACCCTAGACGAACTTTCCTCCCGGTGAAGACACGCCTGCATCAATTCCTTAATAGAACATTTGATCTACCGAACTACCTCCTTTATTTTTTCATATAACACGAGTTCATGAGGGCTAGGACTATCAGCATGACGATCAGGAAGAGTGGCCTTCCACTGCTTAGGAAGGTCGTTAAAATCTGGATGCTCAACGTAGGCGTAGCGTCCCCTCTAGGAAGTCCCGCTATCAGAATCTAAAGCAGCAAATGAAAAGTGCCTAGGTTTTAATAAAACAAAGGCACTAGAACCACATTGAGTTGGATAGTAGTGGTGAAGAAGGCGGTCAGTCTTCAGCAGTTCCTTTTGTTATGAAAAGAGCTCTTGAAGCGCCAGCAACAGACAGACTGTATTCGGATGCACTTGAGACAAAAGAACAACAAAATCTACATATAATGACTAAATAATAAAAGGAAGCGGTAACCACAAACTAGACCGAAGATGTTCATGGTAAAAAACTATCTTCAAAGGCCAAGAACTAATCAAGGCAGAAACGTCACGACTAGGACAAGATAATGATGC
>CANYLF014919240.1:0-13400 GCA_948193215.1 Bocquillonia castaneifolia
CCGATAATTTTAAATTTATACTAAATAGAACATAAACAACAACATCATCCTAAATTAACTTAATCATTATCCTCCATTTACATTTACCCTAATTTTTGCAAAAATAAATGAATAATAACAGAATTAAAAATTGTCAAAAAAAGTAAATAAATTATGATAAATTTATTAAAACTAAATTCTATTGATATTTTTTTCTGATAAATTAATTTTTTTAATCCTCTCCTTGCATTTTAATTAAAAAAATTCACAAAAAAATTAAATTTAAATCATTAAAATTTCTACCTATATTAATTTCTACCTAACATAACTTTAAATTAAAAATAATTAGCCTTACCTGCAGGTGCAGATGGACGCCGGCGAGAGGCAGAGGAGCAGACTGGCGAGGAGCAAACGGAGCTGGGTGGAGCAAGCGATGTCGCAGGCAGAAGCAGCAGCAGCAGGTCGCAGGCAGAAGCAGCAGCAGCAGGTGACAGGCAGCAGCAGTAGATCGTGGCAGGAGCAGCAGTAGATGGGAAGGAGATCTGACGGCGACGAGGACGACGGCGACCGGCTGCTTAATTTGAAGTGGTAGCTGCAAAATTAATGGGTGGCTGTAAATTGTTTGGATTTTGGTTTGTTGTTTGGATTTTGGTTTGTGGCTGCTAGGGTTTACATTTGAAGAGAAATTTGCATATAATGGGTTAGTAACGGATTATTTTCGTTTCTATTTCAAATTAAATCCGTTACTAAATTTAATAAAAATTTGGCATCTTCCCCCTAAATTTAGTAACGGAAATATCCGTTACAAATCTCATAAAATTTCGTTACTAAAATAAATAAATAAAAATTAGCATCTTCCTCTAAATTTTGTAACGGAAATAAATTCTATTACTAATTAGTAATGGAAAAATCCGTTGCTAATTACATAAATTCCGTTGCTAATTTTTGGCGGGAAATTCGCGCCAAAATTAGTAACGGAAATATAATCCGTTGCTAATTTCCTCCATTTTCGGTCCCCATTTAAAATCCGTTGCTAATATTAAAAAATCCGTTACTAATTAGTAACGGAAAAAATCCGTTATTAATTTCCGTTACTAATCCGGTAATTTCTAGTAGTGTACTATATCATCAAAGACTAGAGAATCAAAATGAACATTATTTATTAAATTGATGATGAGTTGATCATATGAATCAGGTAGACTTTGGAGTAGAAGTTTTGTACGTTCTTGTGACTCTATTTTATAGCCCAAAGATGTAAACTGAGAAAATAGAGTATTCAAGACATTGAGGTGCTCTGTTACTAAAGTAGATTCTGACATTTCTCAAGGTGTAAAGTTTCCTCTTAAGGAAAATTTTGTTGTGTAATGACTTGGCCTCGTACAGTTTGGTGAGATGGTCCTCCCAAATCTCCTTTATCTTCTTTTCTTCGATCTATGCAAGACAAGATCCCATCTGCAAGTACCAGATGAAGGTTTGCAATAGCATTCCCATCCATCTCATTCCATTTATTGTCATCTGTGAATCTTGTCGGCCTTTCATTGATAGCCGCAAGACAATTGTCTTTTCTCAATACAACCTTTATCTTTAAGTTCCACAGTGAAAAAGTTCTCCCGTTGAAATTTTCAATCTCAAATTTTGCCGCCATTACTTCTATCATAAAATTTCTGAGCAAAAAATTAGCTCCCACTATTTCACGTGAACAGTATCATGAATAGTACTCTGCTACAGTAACAAATGACCAGTACCCCCCTGCTACAATAATTATGAATACTAAATTTACTATTTTATCAAAACGGATTGCAGAAAACTCCACTTAATTTTCTCTTTCTTATGGTATATTTTATTTTTCAAAAATACCACAACTTTTGAAACCCTACTGGGCTCTTGACAACTTCGAAAGGGTGAATAATAATCTAATTTATTTTTTGATGTGGGGGATCCACTTTAGTGGTAGCCATAGAGCATACAATAAATAAATAATATATATATATACACACACACAGACACACACCACCAAGTCAGACTCTGATACCAATTGTTCAAAAAACCAGATCGGATAGAGCAAGAACATAACTAATAATTTGAGAAAATAAAGATAAAGAATAATAAAATAATAGAACACACAGATTTTACGTTGAAAACCCCAAAACAAATTAGGTAAAACCCACAGGCAAGGATAGAAGAATTTCACTATAAGAAAATAATAGGAATTACAACCTCTCTATTTATAAAGGAGAAAACACTGAAAACTCTCTCTTTATAATTGGAGAAAATAATTACTCAACTCTCTAATTTTCTCTCACTCTCTCTCTATTTTATTTCTTCACTTGGATGATTTGTTTTGCATAATTGAAGCCTATTTATAGGCAATCAATCTACGTACACTATCAAAAAATTCAATTTTTGCTAGCTACTTAATTTGACAACTATTAGTTTCCTTTTCAACAATTCAGTGCCTAAAAAATTTTCTTTCTGTCAATTTTTACTGCCACAATCTTCTTTTCTTTCTATTCAACAACTGTGGCTCCATACAACATACCAATCAAAGAGGGTTCCATGTGGTATTGGAGAAAATCTAAGCCTGAACCTCCCTTTTGCCATTTTATTGGATGCTCGCATGGTGTAATGGTAGCAAAAGGTTCAGGTTCAGGTTTATATTACAACTTTTGGGATCCTTTATTTGATCGATGCTGGAATGGCCCATTATGGGATGTTGAATTTCCAATTATACTTGCTTCTTTGTCCTCGCTATTACCACAGAGTATTCGTTAAAAAAAATAAATGTAGTGTGATGTTTTTGATAGGCAGGACACATCTTGCTTTTGCATGCTACAGAATATGGGAAGGTAAAGAGTGGATTAAGAAAATAGCAGCATTATTAATCCCAATTGTTTTGACCCAAATCGACGAGTTCATCTTCTCCATTTTACTAATGGGATTTCGTGCAATGAAAAGTTCTATGCATTGAGCTTGTAGGGAACTCTTGCTATTGTAGAAGACATTGATTTTCATATTAGAATTACTACATTATTTAAGAAAAGAGTTGTTCCTTCTGTTTCGTGCAAGCATTTTAAAGAATTTTTTGTCAAATCAGAAGGGAAGATTTTTCTTGCATTCCTTATGTCAAGAAATTCTATTAACAAGATTGATTATATGGAAGTTTATGAGCTCAATACTCATAATCTTACATGGATTAAGAAGGAGAGCCTTGGTGAACAGACACTATTTTTGGGTGTTAATTGATGCTTGTCTGTATCAGCGAGCAGATTTGGATGCAGGAGAAATTGTATTTACTTTAGTCATAACAGGATGACTGATGAACACAGTTCAGCAGTCAGTCCAGCTCAGCATCTCAGCTCAAGAAGATTCCAAGTCAAGAAGCCAAAGTCACGAGAAGATGCTACATTCTCTTCTCCGTATTCATCGAAATTAGTTTTAACAGTCTAGTGATAACCGCCATTGACCATTGACTAATACCCTTGTATATATAGCTAGCAATGTAATGTAAACAGTTAGTTAGTTCTTTTTCTCTAAAAATCAATAAAGCTTGCTTTAATTTTCTCTCCATTTGTGAAATAGTATTTTGCTTTTCTTCTGTTGTGATATGGTATCAGAGCAGCTTTGGCCCAGTTTGTTAATTTTCAGTTCTCCATCTGGATGTCCAGTTCCAACAGTTTGATGATGTCGCTGCATTTCAATTAGTAATTCAAAGTTTAAAGGGGAGTTTAATTGCATGTGTCAACTAGGCCACAATAAATGACAAAAGCCCAGTTGCACTTGAGGGGGAGTGTTGAAATATCCCACATTGCTAACATATAACAATAATAAACTGTTAATAATAGCTAAGGTCCAACCACCCACTTGGCTAGTGCTAGTCATTTTGGATATGGTTGGACCGAAGCCCATCTGTGTTGCAATGTGGGCTTTTGACACTCTTACCCATTTATCTCATTTCACCCATTTAATAAATTCAACATGGTATCAGAGCGAAATTCAAGTAGCTAAGTTCTTGTTACTCTCCACATTCGTTTCAGATATGAATTTATGTTCTTGAAATTACTTTTATGTTCAAGATTGTTAATTTTGTTGATTTGTGTTCTTGAGATTGTTATTGTGATTTGATTTCTATTCTTGAGATTCTTACTGTGATTCCTTTTCTTTCTAAGAATTATTGATCTTGATCTTTGTTTTCAACAAGCATAGTTTTCTTTCTTCCTCTTCCAAATTTTTCCTAAAACCAAACACATACCTGTTTATCGTTGAAATTAGTCATGGTTGCTCAACTAAGACCTGAGGAATCTACTGCAAGTCCTTATTACCTACATCCAAATGAAAATCCTTCTCTAATCATTGTTTCTTCCCCACTCAATGGAGCAAATTACTATGCTTGGTCCCGAGCCATAAGATTGGCCTTACTCTCAAAGAATAAATTATGTTTTGTTGATGGCATCATAACCATTCCTTATCATAATGATCCCTTATTTCATCCATGGGAAAGGTGCAATACAATGGTACTTTCTTGGTTGATAAAGTCTCTTGTTCCAGTAATTGCTCAAAGTGTAATTTCTCACAAGATGACAGAGTTAGAATTTCTAACTTACATGAGGAAATACATTCTCTGAAACAAGGTGCATTGAATGTAACTAATTACTTTACTCAGCATAAGATATTATGGGATGAGATGATAAGCCTTAGACCTACTCCTGCATGTACTTGCAATCCTCGCTGCAATTGTGGAGTACTTATTACTGTCAAGGAGAATTTAGAAGGAGATCATGTTATTCGATTTCTGAAAGGCTTAAATGATTCATTTGCATCTGTCAAATCATAAATTCTTCTCATGGAACCTCTTCCCTCCATTAATAAAGTATTCGCCTATGTGTTACAGTAAGAAAGACAACAAGGAGGCATTCATTCAATCTCTGTGAATGAACCTCGGATATTCTATGCTAATAGAAGCTCAGGAGGGAATAATGCTCAATAGTCTGGTCCTAGGAGGTTTAACTCTAACAATGCTGGTTTTTTTCCAAGGCAAGAAGCCTGTTTGCACTTTCTATGAAATGCAAGGTTATATAGTTGATAAATGCTACAAAAAGCATGGGCATCCCCCAAGTTTCAAAGTCAGACAACCAACTCTTAAATCTGCTAACCAAGTTGAATACACAGATGAAGAAATTCCAAAATTCAACACTAAACCTACTGATGCAAACTAGCAACAGATGAGAGATCAAAGCAAGAATGAGGTTCCACCAATTTCTTTAACACAAGAATAGTACTACAAAATTTTGGCAATTATTGGCCAACATGACAACAACAACATTTAGAGTCCTGCTTCTCACTATCCTCCACAAGTAAACACATTCACAGCTAAATCTCAAGGACAACAGACAAAGGTATATGGAAAAATTTTTAGAAAATTATAAGAACATTGCTACATGGATAATTGGCACAAGTGCCACTGATCACATCACATGTTCTTTGGATAATTTTAGCTCTTATGTTCCTGTGATTAATTATTTTATGAAACTCCCAAATGGTTCAAGGGTCCAAGTCACTCATAAAGGTACAATCAAATTGAAAGATAATTTATCACTTCAGAATGTGCTATTTGTCCCAATCTTCTCCTTCAATTTGATAAGTGCGAGTCAATTAACACATGACAATTATTGCTGCTTATTCTTTCAAGCTAATTACTGTGTTATTCAGGAAAGGAAATCATGGAAGATGATTGGACTAGCTGAGCAAAAGGCTGGACTATATGTGCTGAATTTAAAATTCTATTTTGATTCTAATAAGCAATTACAGATTGTAGTAGAGAAGAAGAAGAACAACAATTTAGTAGCATTGGTGAATAAAACAAGTTTTGACCTTTGGCATTATCTCTTAGGTTATGCTTCTGATGTTAGCATAAATAAATTGAGGAAACTTGACCCTCATATTACTACTTTGGAAAGAGATGCCTGTAACACTTGTCATTTTGCAAAGCAAAGGAAATTATCTTTTCCATTGAGTAATTCTTCTACAACTACTTGTTTCGATTTAATTCACATGGATATTTGGGTCCATATGCTATTGATTCAATGTAGGGCAGCAAGTATTTTTTTAACAGTTGTTGACGATTATATAGATACACATGGATTTTTAGTATGAAACACGAAGGGGAAGCAAAGGGGCTTATGCGGGATTTTTGTACCCATATCAGCAACCAATTCAGCACCAAAGTTAAATCCATAAGAACAAAAAATGGCCTTGAATTCTAGAATCCTACGTTCTTCAACAACCATGGAATTATTCATCAAAAATCCTACTCATACACTCCACAATAGAATGGTCTGGTAGAAAGAAAACACCAGCATATGTTAAATGTTGCACGTATTCTAAAATTCCAAGCTTATCTACCTGACAAGTTTTGGCTTGAATGCGTACATCATGTTGTCTATTTGATAAATAGGATGCCATCACATGTTCTTGAAGATGAGACTCCATTTGCTAAACCTTATTAAAGATCACCGACATTTACTGAGCTTAAAGTATTTGGTTGCTTGTGCTATGTAGCCACCAATCCATAACACAGAACAAAATTTGAATTTAGAGCACACAGAGGAGTTTTTCAGGGATTTCCACCTGGAACAAAAGGGTTCAGAATATACAATCTACATACACATAAATTCTGATCTCCAAAAATGTAGAATTTTATGAAGATGTGTTTCCCTTCCAGTACCAACTAGTTCAAAATGCTCCACAAATTCCTGTACCTGTCTGTTACAATCCAAATGGAGAAAATATTACTCAAAACATTGTAGATCCATAACCTGCAATGTCAGCACCAAGTACTCAGCAAGAATCTTCTTCCACAAAAATGCAAGAATCAGTACCAGCAGCAACTAGAAGTTCTACCAGAGCAAAATTTAGTCCAACCAAACTCAGAGAATACCATTATCACTTGCACCAACCTCCTGGGCACTATATTGTTGTAGTGTCTCATGGCTCAAGTCCTGATTCCTTGAATAAGGTTATTAGCAAGCACATGTTTTCTCATGAATATGCTGCCTTCTCTACTCAACTTGAATCACACTCAAAACCCACTTCTTATGAAGATGCAACATTGCAGCCATGTTGGCAAGCTGCAATGGACACTGAGTTGAAGGCATTAGAAGATAATGGCACTTAGGAAATTAGAACATTACCTCCAGGAAATAAAGCCATAGGCTGTAAATGGGTATATCAAAACAAATACAATCCTGATGGCACACTGGAGCAATGCAAGGCCAGATTAGTGGCCAAGGTGTATACGCAGAAGAATAGTGTGGATTTTTTCCATACATTTTCTCCTATGGCAAAGATGTCCATTGTTAGAACACTCTTTGCTGTCGCTGCTGCAAAAGGTCGGCTGCTCCACCAACTGGATATAAACAATGCCTACTTATATGGTGACTTATTTGAGGATATTTACATGTATCTTCCACCAGGAACACCCTCCATTATGCCTAATCAAGTTTGCCAACTCAAGAAGTCTTTGTATGGACTAAAGCAGGTAGGTCGTCAATGGAATATTAAACTGACTTCTGAATTGCATAATCTTGGTTTTAAAGCAGCTCAGGCAGATCCTTCCATTTTCATTTGAGGAACTGCAAACACTTTTATTGCCTTATTGGTATATGTTGATGATGCTATAATTGCAAGCCCCAACTCAGAATCCATTACATAAGTAAAAACTCATCTTCATCAAGCATTCAAGATAAAAGATATGGGCTCCCTTAGGTATTTCCTTGGACTGGAAGTTGCAAGAAACCAATCTGGAATTTACCTTTGCCAACATAAATATGCCCTTGACATCCTAAAAACCCATTCTTTCCTTAGCTGCAAACCTGTATCTTCCCTCGTGAGTCCTCATACCTGACTTTTAAAACAAGATGGCAGTCCTCTCCTTTCTACCAACACTGTGTATCACCAACTAATTGGTAAGCTACTATACCTTATAACAACTAGACCTAATCTTTCATTTACCATTCAACAACTCTCCCAATTTCTTGATTGCCCTACCAAAAACCATTTACAAGCAGCCCAAAGAGTGCTTCGATATATTAAGAGCTCACCTAGGCAAGGTCTTTTCTTCCCAGCTACCAATGATCTTAACATAAGAGCATTCTCAAATTCAAAATGGGCATCTTGCCCAGATACACGCAAGTCCATTACTGGCTTTTGCTCCTTTCTTGGTTCAGCCTTAATCACCTGGAAGTCAAAAAAGCAGCAAACCATTTCTCGCTCTTCCTCTGAAGCAGAGTATCGAGCATTGGCATCTCTCACATATGAGGTGCAATGGCTTTTGTACCTTCTTCAAGATCTTTAAATTCGTTACCCCCAGGCTGTTGTCCTTTATTATGATAACCAATCTACAATAAAAATTACTAAAAACCTAGTATTTCATTTCTCTCCATTTGTGAAATAGTATTTTGCTTTTCTTTTGTTGTGAGAATGATTGAAGGTTGGTGGGTATATGAGATGGAAACTGCCACCATTTCTAGCTTGAATAATATATCTCCACTTTGGGCAGAACCAATATAAGTGGAATGATTATTATGCCAGAAAATATTGTTAAAATTATACTATTTGAATAAAAATGCTTTATATTTGTCATTGATCTGGTCCTTAAAATTTTCTGATACAACTTATTTTGTTTCTCATTCACTACAACAAAAGTCACATATAGCTACAAATGTTATTTACAAAGTTAATCATTATGGCTAATATATATCAATAGCCACAATGAATATTTGCTATAACTGTCATCAGAATTTTTAGCCACATAGATAAATCTTCCAAAACAAATACATAATTTTTGTTTTGAATTATAAATTTTGTAGCAATTGTTGGCTAATAGCTATAAATGTTCTGATACAATAGCAAATGGGATATTTTAGCACAGCTATTAAATACGAGTGGCAATAATTAATTTATTAACTACATAAATAAAACTATTATGGCAATCATAAGTTATCAGCTACAATACATTAGCTACAATAAAATATTGTAGCTAATTATATATTTTAGCCACGAATTCTAAAAATTTATGGCAAAAGTTGATTTTATTTACTACAAATGCAGTATAATTGTAGCAATCATGACTTTTTACTCAGAGACATTTTAATCATACTAAAAATATGGATCTAATATAAAAAGATTTAGCTACATGATTTGTTGTCTTGTAATCTGCAAAATAAAGGTTGAAATAAATTACCTTTTTAATATAATTCTTTAAAAAAACACATGAAACGAGGTGAGAAATATTTGTTAGTTAAATAATTGAAAAAATCCTCTAAAACTATCAAGTGAAACTTTTGTTTGCAAATTACGAAAATTGGAGGTCCTACAAAAGTTAAGCATAGAAATAAATAGGGGTGTACAAGAACCGAACTGGGCCAAACTAGTCAATTTCAGTTCGGTTCTTGATTTTGAAAATTTTTTAAATTTCGGGTCAGTTCGATTTTGAATATTTTATCAAAAACCCAAACCAAGCTGAAAACCGTGGAAATGAAGGCAAAAACTAAACCGAACTGAAAACTGAACCAAAAAAGGCTAATTCGATTTAGCTTCTATGTAATTTGGTTCAGTTAGGTTTTGGGTTGTGCAAAAAATTCGGTTCGGTTTGGTTTGAACAGAATTCGCAACCCTACAAAATAAACATCGTGTCAAATATAAGGCTAGGCATAAATCTTGAAATTTTTTAAACCATATCAAAAACTTGAACCGATAATATCTAACTAGAATAAAAAATATTCATTGATTTATTAACTTTATCCTAGCTGAACCATCCCAAAAAATTAATTTGTACGATTTCAAAGATTTTCTAAACATATTTCCATAGCAAGAACTGTGCTGAACAATCCCAAATTGTACCAAACAAAACAACTAAAACTATAACCGATTTAAAATGAGTAATATATAAATATGTATGTATGTATGCATGCATACTTAATCCACTATTATTGAATTATATCATTATTGTAGTAAAATTATAATATATTAATCACATAATTGTATAAAAGTTAATTATTCCGAGTAATTGAGCTTTAGGATGTTCAAATTCAATATATTTTTTCATAATTAATTATTCTGGGTATTCGGAGCCCCAAAGGTGACTAAATGAACAAACTCTAACTTATTTTAGCTAGTAATTAAACAAGCCGATCATGAGTTTAACATTCTTATATTCATTTACTGTTTATAGGTTTAATAAAGTTTAATCGAGTTTAATTTTTTATTTATATATATTTGAAATATAAAATTATTTTTTAAAAAAATAATATTCTCAATGTAATATATAAAGATTGTAAATTGAACATAATTTTTTAATATAAATGTAATAATAATTTTTTAACAATTAGAAAATATTTATAAATTAAATATTTATTATTGTTTTACATTCATAAAATTGATATAAAAATTATACAGATAAATCTAATTATAATAAATTACTTATACATTTAGATACATGTGTTAAATGAATAAAAAAATAAGCAATTTCACTAATAGTTTTAAGAGCTCCTTAATCAGCTATTCACGAATATAAATAAACCGATTAATTTGTTTAAATGAAATTTTAATATTTTTAACCGAACCTATCAAAATTAATATATTAATGGAACTGAACTAATAAAATTAAAGGAATTCTTAAAAAAATTAATTGAAATGAATTGGTTAATTCGATTAGTTTTGTTTAACCGAAGCTATCTATACATGTAATAACTATAATTTCCGTAATTATTAATTTCTAGTTCGGGAATTGACTTATTAAGCTTTAATCTCTAAAAATTTAAAATAATAGTTATTGATGTCCGTTTGGGTTAAGATTTGGTTTAAAGGTGTAAAATATATTCCCAAACTCGTGGTAAAAATTTGGGAGTAAACCCAGTTAAGGAAAAATTTTAATTTAGAAAAAGGACCAATTTGAAAGCATAAAACTTGGGTTTTATACACATAAATCGGCAGAAGGACCCATTTGTGAAGAAACTTTGAAAACCAAATAACTTCTACAGTACCCATATTCTCCCAAGGCGACCACTATAGCACATGTCGGTTTTCCCAACCATTCATCGCCGTTAAGCCATCTCCAGTGATGAGCCATATACCAAATTGAAGCCCTTTCATTTTCCTACAAGTCTATACCCACCTTGTCTGCAGCCGTCAACGGAAAAGAGAGATCGGAGCTTCCAAAGTTCGTGATAAACTAGCCACCATGGAACTCGCTTCTCTGGCCAATTTCAAGCTTTCAGACCACCAAAATCGTGTTTAGAGGATCAAATAACATGGGAAGGAGGTGGACCGTGATCACGACAGCGTCGTTTAGCTGGTGAACGGAGGTGGCGGAGCTTCTCTGCGCCAATGATTTTCATCAGCTCAATCTGCCATTTGCAGTGATCCTTTATGGGTGTCGAAGGTATTTTAGAACTCCTAAAGGCTGGCCGACCAAATCTGGAGCTTTGGGGCTCCATCCGACCACCATATGCGGTGGCGCCGCCGTTGACGGTGGCCGGAGGGTAACACTACGGCTAGGCCTAATTTTATTTTTGAAAATTCCAAAAAAATATTCCGAACAACTTTATTTAATGACCAATAGACTAATTTTGCACGGATTTTAAATTAAAAATCCTGGAAGTAAATTGACTGTTTATGGAAGTTCTAGATTTACGTGCTACGCATCTAATTTAATCATTTAGATGTTTTATATGTTATAAGTATGTTATATAAGTTATAATTAAGTTGAATTGAGATCAAATTGGATAAATTTAATTATCGGATTAATTAATCAGAATTTAGGACCGTTAGACCGTTTAATAGAATACTGCAATTATCGGACTGTTGAGGACTGATTGGGACTATAAATAAGTATAATATATAGATATAAATAGTGCGATAAGTTGGATAATGTATAAATATAGATAATGTGATTTTGATGATATAATTGATATGTTGGTAAGTCCGGGTATATTGATAGGCCCCGCAATTGATTAGTGATTATAGAAGTGTTGTTTATATGCAGGATGGGCTCCACTTCGGTGGAGAGATGTCCATTTTACAGGGCAGGTTCTGCCAAAATTTCGATCGAATTTTCTCGTAAAACGTGATATAGAGTTAAACGGACTAAGATATATAATGTGTTATAATTATAGGTTGATAATATAAGTTATAATCGTTAAATAGAAATCTAAAGCTCATTAGGAATTAGGTTATGTTCTTTATCTAAATCATACTCTTTTATATATATTCTGTAGAGAGCAGTAGAGCCCGAGAGAGAGGCAATAGCTCCGGGGAGCAGGGAGGCACTCGTTCTTGCTGTGAGTTAATTGCATATTTATGATTTGCACATAGAATTGCATTCCTTTCAATTCATTAGCATTATTATCATAATCATTCAAAATAAATATGTGAATTATTAATATCAGCATATATTCATATTTTGTTTATGGATATAATTATATTTAGATATTTTACATTAATTATATATCATATACATGCATGTTATGATATTATATGTTATGATATAATTGTGATGTGCTGGATGGAGGATGGTTGTGGGATGAGCTATCTAGTGGGTGTCACCAGGCTATGTGCACACAGGAGTCAGGTATGTATGTATGTATGTATGTATGTATGTATTATTATTATTATTATTATGATAAGGACGTGGTTTGCTTGGTGTTGTGCTTGGGCGCCAGATGAATAGTGGATTAAGAGAATTGTTATTGGATTAAGAGAGCCTGTATGGCTTCGGGGTAGAGGGTTGTTAGGTGTTCTACCTCGATCCTCCTTCCTGTTTGTTTAACTGTTGCATTGCACGTGTATGTTTGTTTGTATATTATATACAATTATATGTATACATATATATATATATATACATATATATATATATATACATATATATATATATATATATATATATAGATATATATATATATATGTATATATATATATATATATATATAAATGTATATAAATGTGTGTTGCTTGTGTTTAGGTTGCATTTCATAAATATGTAATTAATTCACTCAGTGAGGTCTGATTCCCCTCAAATTAATTTTTTTTCAGGATTCTATCCAGACCTCACCTATCAGGTCTCTTCATCGGACTTCTTCTTCTCCGGCCATTTTGTAAAGGTTTCTATTATTTATCGGATGTATTTTGTATTTTAGACGCTGCAGTGGTAACTTGTTGTAATAGGACGATTAATCTATGGTTTTATCTGACATGTATTATTACTATGATGTTATGTTATATTATCTATGAATGATCAGATATGTTGAATGGTTATAGCCCAGTGAGGCTCCAGCTAGAAAGCTGTTTATGTTATAATCTCATATCAATATGTTGCTCTATATATATATATATATATATATATATATATATATATATATATATATATA
>CANYLF014925312.1:0-19754 GCA_948193215.1 Bocquillonia castaneifolia
ATAGGTTTTAGTGGGTTGAACCTTGAGAAAAACCACATTGTAAGGTTTAGAGTGATCCAAAACTCTTGTAATCAATCTTGATTGATAGTGGAATACCCAATTATGGATTGGAGAGTGGATGTAGGACTTGTTGTGTCCGAACCACTATAAATCCTTTGTCTTATGATTGATTGTTTTGTTAAGTTTTAATTTTTAATTATCCACTAATTCACTCCCCTCTTAGTGCATTGGGATTTTAGATAGTATGGCTTAACTAAAAGAAAGGAATGCTTAAGGTGAACTTATGTTCAAATCTAATGTTTGAAAATAATTATAGGCAATCAAATTAAAATCATGACACGTGGAGGATAAGAAAGAAGAAAAAGAAGAAGATGATGATTGTTTTCTTATGGATTTTTCATCCACCTCATTTTGAGTTCAACTCATATTTGTGGTCTAACCAAGTTCCTAAGTATGTAGGATGATTTTCATAAAGTGTTCTTCAAAATTGTCAAATCGGCGCATAATCCATGAGCATGATCAAATTTTGCAACCGCAACCAACAACCATCGCGACCATGATTTAGATTCCATGACAATGCACCAATTATTTCAAATTACAATTTTGAACAAACCGCAGATTTAGATTCACAATCATGGATGAGCTTAACAGCCCGTGAAATTTTAGAAGGTCAATTGACAATTAACGGTTATTGTCGTCGATCAACAAAAAGCTGCCACATCAACATTTTGAATTTCATGACATCAATTAAGGAAATTGTGACCGGGAATAAGGAAACCATGATGTCAATTGGGATGACCAGTACTAGCTGTTAGACTACTTTATGAAAATCGCAACCACGATTGAGGAAATCGTGATCACGGCTGGATCAGAACTTTATAGAGCATTAAATACATATTTTCTAGTTGTTAGACACATTCATTTCTTTTCTTTGCATCCCATTCCACCATTATTTTTTATACAACACAATTTGTCACATTTTACCCAATACATTCTATGGCCCTCCACAGCATTCCCCCACTAAAACTGAGCGACAAAACTTTAAATCTCTTTACAAAGGGAAACTAGGAGAGGAAAGCAGCTCATCACAAAAGTCAGGATAGATTGAACCACCACTTTAATAAGCACTTATTTTCTTGCTTTACAGAGTAACTTCTCTTTCCACCCCTTTATGTTTTTTCAAACTCGTTCTTTTACATAACTAAAAATCTGGCGAGCAAACCTCCCAACAAAAGTAGGTAGCCTAAGATACTTTGATAAGTTTTCCTTCACTTGAACCCCAAGAGAGTCTTGAAGTTCAGTCCGAACATGATCAAGAGTGGTTTTACTAAAGATGACCTCTGACTTGTTGAAATTCACTCACTGACCAGATGCATGTTCAAATTATTGAATAATGCCTTTCAAAACTACACAGTCTCTCATAGTTGATCTAGTAAAAATCACACTATCATCTGCAAAAAAGAGATGACTTAAAGCTGGACCATGAAAACTAATTCTACAACCTCTTAGTGTCTTAGAGGAGATGGCTTGTCGAATCAAAGATGAAAATCCCTCTACACACTGTACAAAAAGATAAGGGGATAATGGGTCCCCTTTATTGAAGACCCCTGGACGGAGTTAAAGTTCCATAGGGCTGTCCATTTATCAGGAAAGAAAAGAAAACCGATCTCAAGCACTCCATCACCCGTGTTACAAACAATGGATGGAAGCACACTTTATTCATCATATTTTCCACAAAACACCATTCTACACAATTATTGGCCTTGCCCAAATTGAGCTTTAAAGCCACAGCTCCTTGTCTCCCCTTTATACAGCACTACATGGTGTGAAACATCTCAAAAGTAATGATAGCATTATCTGTGATTAAGTGACCAAGAACAAAGGGTACTATGGCTGTCATGGATAACAGAAGGAAGTACTGTCTTCAATCGGTTTGCTAGCACTTTCACCATGAGCTTGTATATGACATTACACAGACTAATAGGCCTCAGGTCCTTCAATATGTCATGTGACTTAACTTTTGGAATAAAGGTAACAAAGGTATGGTTTGCCATTGATGACATCACACCATTATTCAAAAAATTAAGAACATAACCAATAACATCAACACTAATAATATTCCAAAAAGAAGTATAAAATAGGACATGCATACCATCTGGACTTGGATCTTTTGTAGGGTGCATTTGTTTGAAAGCTCTAACCACCTCATCTGCTTTAAATGGAAGAGAAAGTGAACCAATATCATCCCATGAGAGACTCCTATTAATAAACTTGATCACTGAATCAAGATTTGAAGGGTTAGTAGTTGAAAATAGTTTTGAGTAGTACTTATACACCACTTTCCCCACTTGCTCATTCCCCGAATGCCATACATCCAAGTCATCTTTAAGGGACAAAATTATGTTACACTTCCTCCATTCTGATGCTTTCATGTGGAAAAACTTTGTATTACGGTCACCCTCTTGAAGCCATGATGCTCTAGATCGTTGCTTCCACATTATCTCCTTTCGTAGCATAGTGTCATTAATTCATTTCTGAACCACACTCATTCGGTTTCAGTTACTAGCTGTTGCTTCATTTTTTTTAAAGTTGATCAAATAGTTTACAATTCTCCTTCAACTAGCTTTTTATTTTACTAAAATTTTCTTTGCTCCAATCCACCAACTCCTTTGCACAACATTCAATTTGAGTTCTTATTTCTCTAGGATTAAAAGATGATATATGCCAAGCTTGGCAGACCACTTCTTCACAGCCCGCTTCCCGAACCCACATGGCCTCAAATTTGAACGGCTTCTCTCTGTTAAGGAGTTGTTGAGAAATTCATTTGGTATCTAGAAGGATTGGGCAATGGTTAGAGGAAAGTCGAGTCAAATGTTTCACTTGATGCCTTAGAGCCAACAAACACCAAACATTCTGAGCCAGAAACCTGTCCAACCTTTCCTACATATTATCCAAAGATCTTCTATTGTCCCATGTATATTCATACCCCTCGAACCCCAAATCTAACAAAGCAAGATCATCCACCACTCCTCGAAACCCACTTATAAAACTTGTATCCTAATCATGACCTCCTTTCTTCTCATGGGGAGTAAGAATGTCATTGAAATCTTTAAATAACAGCCTTGTTATTGGAACACAATAACTAGCTTACGAATCAAATCCCATATCTGGAAACGGTCATGAGCTACTGAACAAGCATAAATACCACTGCCTCTCCAATCAGACCCATCCACACTATCATGAATAGTGAAATCCAGATGGTTTTTTTTAAGAAAGAAAGAATAGAAGTAGAAAAATATTTTTTCCATGCCAGGCAAAGACCACCCGACCTACCCACATAATCTACAATAAATAAATTATAATCTAAAAAACAAGTTTTTATTCCATGAAACTCATTATTACATAGCTTTGTTTCCACAGGAAAGAAAATATTTGGGCTGCGAACTTTCACCAGATCTAAGTTAGCATCAGTGATTGCAGTAAACTTCCTTTTATTCTGACCTACCTCAGTACTGAAATTCCCACCATTCGGTTCCAACTCCACCGCCCCACTAGCCATTCATTCCCATTTACCATGTGAACTTGTCTTCCCCTTGGCCTTCACTCCCCCAACTTTTCCAACCTTATCCTTCTCATAGCCCTGGAATTTCTAGTGCATTGTTATCTTACTACTCCCCTCCTTCTGAACAGTTGTGTCTTTTAGGATTACGAATGTCAAATTCTGCTCCTTTATAACCATGGCAGGATTCGGGTTCTTGTCTCCATCATGCAGTACTATAATCAAATCTTCAGTACACCCATCCTCCTAAATTGTCTCCTTCTCTCTAGCTCTTATCAGGTTCTCCATATTTAACCCCCTATCCATCACACTATTTCCCTCTATACCACTATCATCGTGCAATTACCCTTATGGACTGAAGTCCTCATTATCATTCTCCTTCTCCAGATTTATAAAATTTGATGAATCAGGTTGAGTAGATCCTGATGAGCTACCATCAGTCTGGAAAAGGGTTCTGGGTTCCATACTAGGGGGTTTTTGGTTCATCAGCTTCCTTCCTATAGGTGAAGCTCACAGTAAAGGACCATATGGCCAGTCCGAAACCTCTAAAGTCTTGGGATTTGTTTCATATTCACTCTCAATATGATCCAAAATCCACACCAATAGCAAAAATTTGGGATTTTCTCATATCGAAACTCAATCCAAACTTTCTCCCCCTACCATTCACAATCATCAATCCTCTTCCTAATAGTTTTGTCACCATCACAGATACCCTTACTTATACCTACTGCCTCCAAGAGTTTAGGTCATTCATTTTAATTTCCAAAACCTTCCCCATCTTCACCCCACCTTCATTATGGTATCCTTATTTCTCCAATTAAGGGGAAGGTTATAGATGTGAACCCAAAGAGCACACTGATCCAATATCATATTTTCTAGTTGTGAATTCTCATCCATCTCCACAAGGAGAATTAGGTGCTTGTCAAAATGCCAAGGTCCCTCCTTTAATGTGCGCCATTTTTCAGCCCTAGATTTGAATTTACAAACAAAGAATATGGAGTTAATCTCTTGAATCATAAAATCGTTCTCCACTCTCCATGCACTCATAAGAGCATTCCTCATGTTATTTAGATTATAAGGTTTGGAGGACAGGAGTCTCCTCACCAAACATAAGGAGTATTGTAAAAGTTGTCCTGTATTTTCTTCCTCCGAAACATCAACAATATAAATTTCCTCTACCATTAAATGAAAATTCTCTATTAAGTGTTCAAGATTTTTAGTCATCCTGAACAAAATCCTACCAGAGAGACCTACTTCACATTGAAGACAATAAAACCCTAATTTTAAAAACCCTAAAATAAGAAGAGAGAACACCACAAAAGGGAGAGTTATAAGTTTCTAACAATTATTAAAGCACACTAATTCATGAAAAGTTTTTCAAACTCAATTGGTCAAGCCTTCTCCTCTTGCACAACCTAGTAAGACATACGTTCATAAAACCATATATTCTCTCTCTTTAATTACATATATAAATTTATGTATTTTATGACCATTTCTTTTTCTAAAAAAATAAACAACAAGATCTCACCTTTTCAAATGGAACATATAACAAATTCTTTTAAAAGAAACTCTATAAAAGTAGTTAATTATTAATTGTTAAGTAGATGTGCATACACAAACTAATACACACACACACAAGAAAAAAAACAAAATCCATTATTTTGACTTAAAAGAAAATTTTATTTGTATATAAATCAATATTCAAAAAATGTGGTGAATCGTATGACTATTTACACACCTAGGGGGGTTTAGAAATTTTTAGCACTTATTTCTTTTAAATAATATTTGATAAGACAACTTAATATCAACTAGAATTAATCGATTAAATAAAACCCACTTAAAACTAAAATCAAAATTGTTTTAACTTAAAATTTATACTGAAAATTACAAGTGGTTGGTCTCTTAAAATATTTTGCTAAAATAATTTATATAAACTTAGATTATCATTGAATTATTATTACTAAATGAAAAATTCTTTATTTTCCCCTTTATATCATTTATTTGACTTATAATTATTGACTAACATGCCCTTATATATTATTAGAAATAATTTCTAAATTACCACTAATTTTCTTTGATAATTGTTGTTATCCCGGGTATCTGAAGCCCCAACTAATCCTGGTTGAGTGAGTCCCATTTAGATCTACACTCTCTCCATGCGGCCCTCAAGATCGAACTCTCGACCTCCTGGAGTAAAGCCTGTAAGCCCAAGTGGTTTTACCACATGAACCACGCCCCATGGGTAAATTACCACTAATTTTAGTTGTATACTTTATTGATTATAAATTTAAAATTTAAATATCTTTAGTAAAAAAATATTTTTAGTGATAAAAATTATTAAACTTAATAATGAATTCAATACTTCATTTTTTTTAGTATTTATCATACTTAGCATGTAAAATTTAATATCTAAGTTTTTTAACACTTAATTTAAAATTTTATAAAACACCACCTTAGATTTGATATTCTAAAAGAAATGTGATGTTTGTGCAACACACATAGTTTTTAGAGTGTAAATATGCTAAGTTTGGGGGAGTTTTCACCCTTTACTAAGTGTATATCTTGCATATTCCCCCTATTTGCACCACACAAGCACTTATGTATTTGTTTTGTACCTATTGACTTTTATTGGTAATTTATGCTTGATTTGGTGTGAATTTCATGTAGGTGTGGTGTTTGAATGATTTGGAGCATTTGGGCAAAACATGGGGAATTGAGCATTAAAGGGCTAGAAAGCGATTTCGCGGAACGGTCGATTTCGGAGAGCCCAAACGGGCAAAGTGCAAAGAGTTTTGAGATGAAAAGTTACACACATCTAGCACCATCTATTATTGCAAAATGAAACAAGAACCAGAGTATTTAGAGCTAGGATGAGAGAGCTACAAGTGATAGTTCGGGAAGCACTCAGAGAGCTGTCTCAACCATAGCAGTAAAATGTCAAGGGCATTTTGGGTACGAAAATGACCAAATCATAAAAAGTACAAAACATGAAAGTTGAAGTACACTTCCTTAAATTTAATATAGGCTCAAGAATTTCTCAATTCGAACTCCGGACGATCAAGATATGCCTTCTGCAAGTTGGACCATCCATTAAAGCGAGCAAAGGACAAGGCAAAATCAGGGCACGGCCATGCCTCATGCCACACACGGCCGTGCCTCCCCTCTACAAGCCATTTCAGCCAAAAAATGGGCCGCACCTTCAGGTCGACGCCACAGGCCGTGTGCCATGCCACACACGGCCGTGCCTCACCTGACTTGGGGCTGCTCCTTTATAAGCCTCTTAAACTTGTTCCTTTGAGACCCCAGCCATTTTTAGACTTCTTTGGACACCTAGTGAGAGAAATATTTAGGGTTTAACATCAAATTAGTATAGATTAATTTAGTTTTAGGTTAGATTAAGTTGTAAGAACTCTTTAATTTCATCAATCTATAAAAAGTACCTTTTCTATTTTGGAAAAATCTTTGGTTCTATTTACTTTTCTTGAGTTTCTATGGGTAATATCTCTTCAATATTCATCTTTATTTTTTATTTATGTTCATTAATGATGATGTGTGAGTAGATTTGCATGCTCTAGGATGGGTGACGTCTAATCTTTATAGTTATGCTATGATTTTGGTTGTTTGGTGATTATATTGACTTTCTCTCTCTTAGGGTTTCCTATATATGGTTTATTTGTGTGTTTTTTATATATGGCCATCTCATAAACACTTTATTAATGCTTGATGTCATTGAAAGATGCTATTAGGTGTGGACATGCATATAGGGATACTAGTGTGATTTGGCAGTGAAAGCTTTTAAGGGCACTAGTAGAGGGGAAAGGGGTGAATATTGTTTGAATAGGATTGTTTGGTCTATGGGGCTCGTTAAAGTTTGTTCTTGCATCATATGATTCATGGTTTATGACCTAGAAATAGGCTTAAGCTATTAGTACTTCCTTCATCCTTTAGTTTGAGTGAGTTTGGATAATCATTGGCTTCTAATTTCATAGTATGGTTATTGTTAGGTTAGATGGATCTCCATTCTAGAGTGCTTTAATTATTGATTGTATTGTCTAATTGATATATTTGCATCTTACTTTGCTTTTAATTGCTTGTTTGTTTTAGTGAAACTGAGTAAGGTTGTTTGCTTTACTTTTGTTTGGTTATGGTTGTTTTGATTTATTTTCTTCAAAATCTATTTGATTGCTTGAATAATTAATTGTGAATTGTGTGATTAATATTTGAATTTGCCAACTTCTTTGGGAAACGATACTCGAACTTCACCTTATACTACTTGAAACGAACCGTGCACTTATAGCTCTACCAAAATACTTCTTGAGTTTGATAATAAAGATCCGAGTTCAAATCTCTATATTTCTAATTTAAATTAGTTGAGCAAAATTAAAAATCAATTATACAATTTTGTTTTGCTATAAAACCTCGGTTCATTTAGAATAAGCATGTGCAACATGAATAATAAAATAGAGTCATACTTACAGAAAGCTTATATTTTTCATATTCATCATTATTGGAAACTGAAAAACTAGGACTGCAGAGGTCACTAATAAACCTGCATCAAACAATCAAAATTTTAAAACATTCAGAATATAATGATGCTAAGATTTAGTATTCTATCATTTTAAAACATTCAAAACCTCATAAGAGATAGCCTAGTGGTAGAGACAGCTATAATCAACCTGAGAGTCCCGGGTTTGAATCCCCCTCCCCCAATATCAAATATATATGTACTTCTTCATTGTTCATGACATTACAAAGGAATATTGATGCTAAGATTTAATATTTTATCATTAAAATCATCTTGTTGCAAGTTTTAAATTTAGTCGTTATCATAATTAATGTGTTTGTGTGCACATGAAACATATATACTCTTTATCTCTCACTTTTTATATTTTCTTTTCCCTTTTCTCTTTTTCATTACAAGACTTTTTACCTTTTAACCATTTTATATACAATTGGATAAGTCAATAGTATTTTAAATATCATTTAAAGGATGCATGTAGAAAATTTAAATAGAAAGTGTCATTATTTATACTTGAAAAATGTTGAAGAGTATATTGACTAGTTCTTTTCATAGCTTGCATTATTATATGAAACTCTTTTAACTTTGTTTTTCATGTATTATATAGTCATTGAACTTATTAAGTATATAAAAAAATTTGTATATTAATAGAGTTGTGTGTAAAAATTATATCTAAAATAGTTTTTCTTATTGTATTTTTTGTGGTATCAGAGTTCATGGCCACCCAAATAATATCATATTTGTAATTTGATATATAATGTTTGACCTTAAAAACAACTTCCGCTCCATATGTCCACTATTGTAATACAAATCACTACTATAATAATAATATTACTCTTAAATATTACCTTCCTTATTTCAACATAACTTGACAAAAAGTAATTAGTTGCTCTTGAAATGTCAACTTGTTCATATTATGAATATATATACTAAATATATCTTAATGTTTAAAATTTTCCAGTTTGATCTCCCATCCTTTTAAGTTGTTTTAATCATATGTTTTAACTAACATGACAAATATATACATTAATGCTACATCATATCATATATGACATACAACATCATATAAATGTAATAGAAAAGCCACATAGGCATACCATAAAAGCACTTTCACACACACCTAGATAGATTTGGAACAACTAAAAAAGATGGTGAACAAAATTGAAACAATTTAAAGGTTAGGATCTATTTTAAAATTTGAGTAAAGCTTGGAATAAATAAATACTACTATCGCTTTCATTTATTGTTAATATCTCTATCCATGAGAGGTTCTTAAAGATGAAGAAAATACAATAATGAATCTAAATTATTTAAAGCGGTGACTTAAGATTCCTTACTCTTTATAGTTAGATTAATGTAACTAGAGGTGAGCAAAACCGAACGAAACCAAAATTCCAAACCGAATCCAATCGAATTTAAATTTGGTCTGGTTAAACCGAACCAAATTAAAATCCAAAATTATATATATATACATACATATATATATGTACATACATACATATATATATGTACATACATATACATATATACATATACATTTAAATGTATATGTATATATATGTATATAAATATAGGTATATGTATGTATGTACATACATATATGTATGTATGTACATATATATATGTATATATGTATATATATGTGTGTATATATATATGTATGTATGTATATATATATAATTTTGGATTTTAGTTTGGTTCGGTTTAACCAGACCAAATGTATATGTATATATATATATATATATATATATATATAAGCTAGCTGTAATTATGTTTAATGTATGTACATATTATAAGCTACATGTAATTCTGTAAACATTTGGACAAAAAAAAATTTTCTATAAACATGTAACCTAAGTCCACTTGCCCAGCGGCCCAAGCCCACTCCCTCCCTCATTTACAAAACTTTCCCACCCTTGTCAAATTAAAAAAAAAAAATTAAAGAAAAAATGTAATTTATATTATTACTTTGAATAAACAAGTTAAAAATACTATGATATACAATAATTTATCAATAAAATATATCACATACTGTGATTCACGAAAAAACACGTACTAGAAATTAAAAAATAACTATACCATAAACATGTTTTTTGAACTTTCCCCTAAATATAAAATCTAAAGAAACCTAATACCCACTTGCCCAGCCCACTCCCTCCCTCATTTCTCTCAAACCTAAACTCCCACTTACCCTAAAAATCTTTTCCTCCTCTGCTCTCAACATAATACAACGTCGCCCCCTAAATTCATGCTCTTCAACTCTTGCTTGGTCTTTTAATTTTATCCCTTTGCAATGACCAAGTATTTTTCCTTGTTTGCTTCTTAATACTTAGTATACTTCTCATCTTCTCTCATCTTTCTTTTTTCCTTTTTTCATCTTTTTTTATCACTTCATAAACCATAAACCAAAAAGAATTTTGATACAAAAAAATATTTCTTCATAAGGTAAAAAGTTATTTATCCTTATTTTTTTGTTTATGTTTCTTTTCCCTTTAATCTCTTCATTTTTTTAATTTCATTTATCAACATATGCATTTTGTTTTAATGATTCAGATCTCACATCATGTTGATCTATCCACATCTCGTTGATATGTTACTGATTTATTCATTTTTTTGAGGTAAAGCTCATAAAGTTTACATTTTTAGTTTGTCTTTTTTATTTTGCTGATTCAGTCCTGATTAATTATTTACTTTTTGATATTGCTTATTTTGATGGATGGTAGGTCTGGCAAATTTTATGGTGGAAGCCAAGGTTTAGAAGCTTGATCTTGTGATTTTATTATGGTAAGGTTTAAAAAATCATTTACATCCCATATTTTTCTATCTATTTTTCTAGATCCTACAGTGTTGTTTCATTATGCCTATAATCTATTTGCTATTCTATATAAACTGACAAGTGTGAAGTACAATTTTCTCATATCTTTTTGCATGTAATAATGCGTAGATAGTTCTCAGCCTTCTGTTCTAGTATTCTAGTTGTTTTACTTTAATTTTGTCTCTTAAATTTACAATTTTAGAAAAGGTAATATTTTTTTTTTTATAAATTATTGAATTTAAATTGTTTGATTTAATTTATTGATTTGTGTTGTCAGTTTTGTTTGTTGTTTATGGTCTGTAGATGGATCAAAGAAATATTGTCAATATTGACCGAGTTGATCAATCAACTAATCCAATGGTGGAAGCTCCTACTATCCCTCAATGTACAGTTGCTAAGCCTGAAAATAGAAGAAAATGGGAAGATATGAAACTAAACTAAAATCCAAAATTAAAATCCACTAGGAAAGGGTGGAATTAAAAACTTGGATGTTTGATCAGGAATCAACTAGGAAAGTTGTTGCCTTTATGGTAATTGTTGATGAGCTACCATTCAAGTTTGTTGAAGGGGAAGGGTGTAAACACCTAATGAGTACAACATGTCCAATGTTTAAAATAACCTTCAGGTGGACCATAAATAAAGATTGTTATGACATGTATGTGGAGGAGAGAAAGAAATTGATAAATTTTTTTAAATCTCACAGTCAAAGAGTCTGTTTGACCACTGATTTATGGACCTCTGTCCAAAGAATTAATTACATGTGTATTACTGATCACTTTACTGATGAATACTGGAATTTGCATAAGAAAATCATCTCTTTTACCACTATTTCAAGCTATAGGGGTGAGTACATATCAAGGGGACTAGAAAATACTTTACTTAAGTGGGGGCTTAAAAATATATTAACTGTCACTGTTGATAATGCTTCTTCTAATGATACTGCAATGGGTTTCTTTAAAAAAAAGTTAGTTAGTTAGGGTTCCTCTATTGTTAGGTGTAAGTATGCTCATGTTAGGTGTATAGCTCATATACTGAATTTGGTAGTCAATGAGGGTTTAAAAGATTCAAATAGTTATGTTAGAAAGGTTAGAGAAGTAGTTAGGCACATTAAGAACTTAGCTCTTAGACCTAAAAAATTTAAGGAAATGTGTGAGTTAATTGGTATAGAGTATACACGTTCTTTGTCACTTGATATGCCAACTAGATGGAATTCAAAATACTTAATGTTGAAAAATGCATGCATTTATGATAAAGTTTTTGATAAGAGTCTTCATTTAGGGCTGATTTAGGAGATAATGTCCCAGATTGTGTAGATCGGTCACATGTGAGCAAATTGGTAGGTTTGTTAGAATATTTTTATGAAATGACATTAAGAATTTTAGGTTCCTTATATGTCACTTTTAATGCCTTCTTTGGCAAAATTTCTAACCTTTACTTTGTTATAAATGAGTGGATAAAAAGTGATGACATATCTTTGAGGGCTATGGGTTTAGGTATGAAGGGTAAGTTTAACAAGTATAGGGGGATCCAACGAAAATGAACAAAATGATTTTCTTTGCTGGTATACTTGATCCTAGAGATAACTTGGAATATATGAAGTTCTCTTTGAGTCAAATGTATGGAAATGAAGCTGGTGAGAGCTAATTTTAGTTTATCAAGAATGACCTTTTTAAGCTATTCAATGATTTTGTGGTAATGTATCAGCCACAAACTGATTCTAGTGGAAGCCAATCATGTATTGAATCTAGTGGAAGCCAACCTTATGGTTTTGGAATTTCCATCCAAGTTGGAAAATCTATCTCTTTATTAAAAGCTAGATTTAAATAGTAAAAGTTAGATGCTGGCATGGTTGGAAGCAAGAAAACAGAACTTGAGAAATACTTCAATGAGGTTGTCATTGAGGAGGAAAAGGGAAATTTAGATGTTCTTAGATGGTGGAAGTTGAATTCAGAGAGGTTGCCTATACTCTCTAAACTTGCTCGTGATGTATTAGCAATTCATGTTTCTACTGTTAGTTTTGAATATGCTTTTAGCACTGGTGGTAGAGTGCTTGATGCGTTTAGGAGTTCTTTAACTATAAAAATTATTGAAGCACTAATTTGTTGCCAACACTGGCTTAGAAAGTCCAAAACGCCAATTATAATTGAAGAGTGCATTGAAGAGCTAGAGAATTTTGAAAATGGTAATGTTCTCTATCTAATTTTTTATTTCTTTCATGGTTTCTTTTCTTTATAATTTATTTTTATCAATGTGTTCTAATCTTTATGTGTTTTAATTTGTTTACAGATTTGCCAATAGTTGGACTTGCATAATCAACAACTGCGATCTAGTTACTATTTACTCTATGTATTTTTTTTTATTTTTGATATTGTTGGTTATTACTTTTTTGATTGTTGCATGCCTTGCTTTGTTTGTTATTACTTTCAACCAATTTTATGTTTTTGTTCTAAATTTCTTATGTAGGTTGTGAGTTATGACATTGTGACTCACTTATTTTGTTTAGACCTTAATATTGTTTAATGCTACTGTTGGCTACTGCTATTGGCTGTTGTTGTTGCTACTATTGTTGCCTAGTTGCCTGCATTTCTTTTGGCTTTCCTGTAACTCCTTTTGTTGTGTTATTGCTTGCAAAGTTTGCCTTGTGGTATTCTAGTTTTTTTTGAAGGTATAACAAGGCTATTTTTTTTTTTTGTTAATATGGAATCTAGTAGATATAACTTGTAAAGTTACAATGATTCTACTTATGCCTTGGGAAGTTATTCTCATATATTCAGGGTATGTCTAAAGGTATAGAAACATATTATAATTTATAAAAATTACAATGTGCTGTGAGTATCATATGCCTAAGCTTATTAGGTACCACTTACAAATTGCTATCTATTTTTGCAAATTACTATCTTTTTTACTGTTTATAGGATTTTATGCCCATACTTTTATAGTAAAGTGTAATTATTAAAACATGAAATGGAGGAATGACATAGTAAAGATATCTTAGTTTTATAATTTTACAATTTATACTTCATAAAATCACAATTATTTTTCACATTTTGATCTCTGATGTGTGTGAAACATAAATTGATTTTATAGCCTTTATGGTTTGATTTTGATATTATTTATAGTAATCAAGGCCTATAATCTCCCCATTTATAGGATTTTACACTAAATTAACACAAGTATTTATTCTCTAATTTATTGTGCTTTTGAGGAATATTTATGCTAAATTTGGTGTTAAAGTGATTATAAACCAACCCTGGTTCAATGTGCTTTAACATATTTTAATTTTATTATTGTTCATTTAAGTGTTTCTAGCATTAATTTTATCATATTCTATTAATTCACAGTGCTAGGAGTGCATAGGATCAAACTAGGACGGATTCGGGGTTCGAATGATTAAGAAATCACAAACTCAAACTTCCAACTTCCAACTGGTCCTGTCAGGTCCGGGTGAATCCAGTCGGACCTCTTCATCAAAGAGCTTAAATGGGCAGAAGACTTTACTCCAATTGGACCTCTTGGCCCGACCTGGTAGGTCCGGCTGGGTGATGGTTTGGCTCTGTTTTTGGCAATTTTTAGGCAATTTTAAGGGTATTTTGGGGTTTTTAAGGGCCAAATTGTGGGACACTAAAAATATAATATTTTAGGGTTTTTAGCGAGAGGGTGCAGCCATTAGAAAGAGAAAACGTGGGGAGTTTAGAGATAGAAACCATTGATTAGCTTTGGTTTATCTAGATTTAGCTTAGGTTTATTTTGTTTTAGGCTGTAATTACTTCTTTTCTTCAAAATTAATCTAAGACTACTTGTTTTTATCATCAAATCCGCTTCTCTTGGACTATCGACAAGTATATAAATGGGTAATATTCATTTAATTCTTACTTTTTCTTTATATTTATGCTTTTTATTTATGATTTGTGAGTAATTATGTAACTCCTAGAATGCATGAAGCCTATACCATTAATAATTCTATGATTTGGGTTTGTTTATGTTGAATGTCACTTTCTCTATCTTAGGGTTTCCTATTTGAGTTATATTTGAGTGCTTATATTGTGTGGCCACCTCTATAAATGCTATGTTAATAGATGATTATGTTGAGAGGTATGATTATCTATGGAAATGCATGTGGGAATATTGATTGCCTTAGTTGTGAGAGCAATTAAGGAAATTAATAGGGTTTTAAGGGTGTTTTATTTGCTTAATCAAGCTGTTTAAGGTTAGTTTGTGATGAGAGTCAACATTAATGTTGGATGGCTTAGGGCTTTAAGTCCGGAGATAGATTAAAGCCACTAGACCTTACTCACCCTTTAGTGAGAGATATGTTTAATATTGTTTGTGATTATTGCTTTGCTTTTGGTGATGGTATAGATGGATCGCTATTCTAGGGGCTTTTAATTGGTTATTTGGTTTGTTTAAGTTATGTAGTTGTAGTTTTAATTTAGATTTTAAGTTTGCTTGCCTTACTTGCAACCTTTTTAATTCTCTAGATAATTTAGTAAGATTAGAACCTAGTACTCAATTAAGTCCAATCCCCGAGGATCAATATCAATCTATGCTATAACTTAGCTCGTGCGCTTGTGAGTTTCACTACCAAGTTTTTGGTGCCGTTGCCGAGGATTGGTGCTTTTGATTGATATTAGGCTAGAATTTGAATGATTAATCTAGATTGTGTTTGCTAAGTTGGCATGAACATGTATGAGCAAGACTTTGTTGATATTGCTTGCCAAATTTTATCTTTGAAAATTGATGAGCTTTCTAGACGATTGGACTCTTTTATTGCTAATAGAGCTAACAATCATTCTTGTTTTTCTTATGTATATCAATGGTGTGGTGAGGTACATGTAATAAATTGGTGCCAATGGAGGAACCCCTACTCCCAACCACCCCCAAGCTACTACCCATCGGAGCCAAACTATCAAATGCAACCTCACTCTTAGGATTACAATGGCTACAATCCTATGGAGAATGATCAACTCCAATGAGAAAGTTCATATCTAGAGTAACCAAGGGGATTTTATGAAGATGAATGTTATGGAGGGTTACAAGACACAATGGTGGAGGATAATTATTTTCATTTGGAGCTTGAGGAGTCCTCATCGAAGTGTTTTCATCATTAAGAACCATTCATGCAAAATCTGGTGGAAGACAACACCAATAACCAAGTAGCTTTTCTATTGCTCCATAATGATGATGACTATTTGGGCATATTAAGGGCGAAGACATGCTTGGAAAGGAAGCACAAAATGAGCCAAACAAAGAGGATTGTTTAGATGAGTTTCAAGCTTTTGAGGAAGTTGATATGGGGCAAGACACAAGTTCACTTGCTCCATCAATGGACCTTAATGAAGAAAGTGAGGAGTGTCATAGGATCACAATCATCTATGAAGAGTTAAAGGAACCCTCAAATTTTGTTGATCCATTTTTGGAGGGCCTTGAGGAGCAATAAGGAGGATACTTCCATGCTAACTTCACTAATTTTTATCCTCAAGTAGCTTGCAAGAGAGGAGCTAACCAAGAAGCATCTATGGCATCATCACAAGTCAAGCTTCAAGTTCCATATGGCCTTAATTTGAAGGACCCCCCGTACTCTTCCCATGTCAAATTGTATCCTTAATGATACAAAGCGAATGGTCAAGCTAGTGGCCTAAAACAAGCCCTCTTGGAGCTAGCCTTAAGTAGTGTTTTTATAACTCAATTAGATTTTTTTGAGAATGATATATGGTACGTATGTTTCTCTCTCTTCTATTATCAAACATCAAATTATTAACCATAGTATTCCTTTACGTACGTATTAAAATTTATTTAATTTTCAAGTAATTTCATATTCTCATTCATTTTGGTGACCTTTTTTGTATGTCGTCCACAAATAATTTTTTATGGTCAATTACTTTTTTTATATGCCTTATATGATTAAGTGCTCCATAGTTCTACAGAGCTGATAAGGTATAAATTCTATTGCTAGATATATAATTCAATTGTATTTATAAGTTCGCACTATTAATTCATTAACATTTCTTATGAATTTTGCTGATAGTTAACTTCATTAACATTTTCAATAACGATTAGTGGAAGGGGAGGCCCTTCATTAACGTGAGCAGCAAGTATTTTATTTAAAGTATAAAATAAATGGAGATAATTTTAATCTATGTATACTAATTCTACAAATTTAGTTTTATATGTGTACGAGATCTATTGTATATATTTTACTTTTTTTGTGCCACTTTATTATAAATTAACGTTTAATTTTATAAACATATTATTAAGATCAAACCCTATCTCTAATTGAGAAAACTTAGCCTTAAACTTTATATATACACCCAACTTCTCTTGATTCTCTTATTACTCTTATTCTATAGTCATTATTCTTTCATTATCAAGTTCATTAATTGTGAAATTGTTTCTGTACTCATTCTTACTAAATTATTGATATATATTTTCTTTGTTTTTATCAGGCCATAAACTATATAGATAAAAAGAAATTGATTATTTAGCTTCTGAGGATCTCAATCTGTAGGATTTTATGGTGAGTAGATGTTGGTAATAAAGTTCTTCCCTTCATATAGTGAAAATTAGTTAGAATTTTTGTAAATTACATTTTGTTCCATTTCTTTTAGTAAGTCATTCTTGCCGTGTGTTATCACTCATCTTTTTTATTCATTTGTTTTTTTTTCCTTGATAATGTTGATAGTGCCTTACCGATTATTTATTTATTACACTTTTTTTTTAACTAAGAACTACAATACTTCTAGGTTCCTCTACCTATTAATCACTCTTATAGATAACTATTAGATTTGCTAATTGACAAAAAAGATGTGTTTTATTATACCATTAAATCTTTATCTACCATTAATTTGTATGGTTCCTACTATCTAAATCTTTTGATTCGTTTATTTATTTCTGAAAAAACTCTATGCTTTGGTTGAGGCTAGCACTTCTACTTATAATGAGAATTTTGAATTATGTATCGCTCTTAGCAGACAAAACTTGGTTCCAAAACATATGTATTTTTTTAGAGCAAGACTGATAATTAGGATTTTGTTTGTGGGCTAATCAAATTAATTATAAATTGTTAGTTTAAAATATTAAATATGTTTTTTTTAGAGAAAATATGTTTGCTTTTAGCATACTCTATCTTTAACTTTGCTTCTCAGATGGTGTAGATTATTAATTGGGTGTGGTCATGATTTTCTCTAAACTAATGGCTTAACGCTCTAAATGAAGGCCCGCACTAATGGCTTGACACCATTTTGCTGGTACAGGTAAGAAGTATGCATATTTTTTTGGTTTTAACTTTTTTTTCACATGACATGAAAATTATAGTTTTCAAACCTAGCATAAACATCAACTCAGTGGCTATTTGTTCCATGATGTATGCTAGCTCTTATCATTTCCTATAATTCATAGGAAATATATATATATATAATTCTTTTTCAATTAATACTAAACAAAATAAGATTAAAAGTAAATCCATGCTTTACACAGGTACACGACAAGTTTATAGTAAACGAAAATCACATTAAACAAAATACAAAACATAGCCGCCTTTTTTTTCTCATATTCTTGGTTTTTTCTCAAAATATTCTTATTGTAGAAATCCAAGAGCAGGAGAGTGTTGAGTCACACACACATGTGGGTATATAAATGGGATTAGAGCCCATCTTGCACAAAACCAATTGGCTTTTGCTAGGATCCAATCAACTCCACTTATATATCACATTAACTCTTATTATATTTTTAATGTGGGATTACATACTTCAACACTCCCCCGTAAGTGACAACTAGTCAAGTGCAACTGGGCTTGGACCAGTTGTCACTTGCCAAACACAGACCTATTCTTAGATGTCCGTACAAATATGCTTAGGCCTACCCCCTTAGAGGCTCTAGGTCCACAAATGGGTCTAGACTCCACTGCTAGCCCAACCACATCTTCAAACACGAGCCCATGATCAGAGTGGCTGTTAAGCACTTGGCTCTGATACCATGTATAAATCCAAGGGCTTAGAGAGTGTTGGATCACACACGCATATGGGTATGTAAATGAGGTTAGAGCCTATCTTGCACAAAATGAATTGGCTTTTGCTAAGATCCAATCTACTCCACTTATATATCAGATTAACTCTTATTATATTTCCGATGTGGGATTACATACTTCAACACTCTCCCACAAGTGCAACTGGGCTTAGACCAGTTGTCACTTGCCAAACACTTGTTCCATTACAAAAACTTTTGACAAGTATAAATTAGAGAATTCAAGACTTTGCATAAGGTCACCATTAAAAACAAAAGACAATTGGTCCCACGCCAGTACATGCCAGTGCCATTCAACAACAACTACTAGTACTAGAACTACCATCAACAACATGATAAGGCTATAGCTGTCATTATATGTGTTTGTATATACATAGATCACTTTGTATATGTTGTAATATGTTTCTATCCTACTTTAGGACTCTTGTGTATGTATTCCTATATAAGCAGCATTTATGTGCATAATAAAGTGTGCGTTGAATTTTCTGATACTTTGCATCTTTAAAACAATCCAATGATCAATTACATGTAATTAATTGAATAATGTATTTAATATTTTATTTTCTTTAATTTAAGTGTTAAATGTTGTCAGGAAATTCGATTTTATGAATGCAACCTAATACACATCCACCCGCCGTCCTCAATTGTTGTTTCCTTTAATGGTATGGTCCTAACCCATTTACAAAAGTTTTATCAAAAATTAGATCACGATTGCATGTGATTGTGTAAATTCCGCCAGCCTCCCGGCGTGGTTCTCCAAGTACACTATTGAAGATATATAAATAATAATGCAACCACTTATTTTACCAATGTGCATTATTATGTATATATCCTAATGTGAA
>CANYLF014928173.1:0-18071 GCA_948193215.1 Bocquillonia castaneifolia
TAAATATAGAAAGTAAATAAAGAAATTAAAAAGAAGGAAGTTGAGATTAGTGTTCTTGGGTCATGGATGCATGGTGTGTCCTCAGAGATTATGGTATTATACCCTTCAAGATTGAATTATAGCAGAGAATTGAAGATGAAAAACTTAGAAAAATTGAAGAACACTTAGTTGTCTTATATATATATATATATATATATATATATATTTTAATTTTCTCAAATATTTTTCAAAGAAAATGAAAGTTTTTTTTTGAAGAAAATAACTCTCTCTAAAAATGGAAGAACTCCCCTCCAAAAAATCTTCCTCCCTCTCAAAATCCTTCAAAGAAAAAACCTTTCCAAAAAAAATCCTCTCAGGAAAAAGAATACTCTCCTCAAAGAAAAAAGAATCCTCACCCAAAAAAAATCCTCCCAAGCCAAAAATCCCCCTAAAGAAAAAAATCATCTCTCCAAAGAATCTCCTTCTCCTCTTCCTCCTTCTCTTATTTATATCTTTAATTTTTCACCTAATTTTCTTAAACCTAATTTTCCTACACCAAATTTTGTTAAACCTATTTTTCTCACACCTAATTTTCTTAAACCTAATTTTCTCACACTTAATTTTCCTACACCTAATTTTTATACCTAATTTTCATAAACCTAATCTTTCTACACCTAATTTTCATACCTAATTTTCTCTTTTATTATTATTAATTTTTTATTATTATTTTAAAAATAAAAAAAGATAAGAATAAAAATAAAAAAAAATAAAAAATATTATTTAAAATAAAAATAAAAATATTATTTAAAATAAAAATTTTAAATAACATTTTTTTTAATTCTCCTGCCTTCAAATCTAGAAATTGGGTAATGAGAGTGGTCTAAAATAGACCGTATTCATCATCAGGCACCCCGAGCCACTTCCATGACCTGCATCCAAAAATCAGGTGTCTACAGTTGCCCCCGCTTTGTCGGAGTTTAGCAATGTTATAAAACATGAATAAACGAACATCAAAGCAAACAAACATAAATAAACCTGTCAAAGGGATACAATTCGTGTTTTGGCTCGGGGTTCGATAGTCGTCGCCGATAGTTGGGAGGTAGCTCGTCTCCCTAGATAGTCATCTCCGATAAGTGGGAGGTAACCCGTCTCCCTAGATAGTCATCTCCGATAGGTGGGGAGGTGGCCGTTTCCCTATATAGTCATTCCGATAATTGGCCTTGGGATGGACCCGGAGTTGCTAGGATGGACCTAGTGGCCTTGGAACGGACTCAGAGTTGCCAGGACGAACCCGGAGTTGCTAGGACGGACCTAGTGGTCTTGGGATGGACCTGGAGTTGCTAGGACAGATCTAGTGGCCTTGGGACGGACCTGGAGTTGCTAGGACGGACCTAGTAGCCTTGGGACTGACCCGGAGTTGCTTGTCGATGGCTTGCTGCCGTCTTGATTTCTGGAGTTGTGGGTGATTTGCTATCACTGGAATGTCTGGATAGAGGGTGACTTGCTATCACCTGGGATTATTGGAGATGACTTGTTGCCGACTTGATTTCTGGAGTTGTGGGTGATTTGCTATCACTGGAAGTTCTGGATAGAGGGTGACTTGCTATCACCTGGGATTATTGGAGATGACTTGCTACCGACTGCGTTTTTTGAGTAGTGGGTGATTTGCTATCACTAGAGCTTTCTGAAGATGGCTTGCTATTGACTAGGTTTTGAGTTTGCTGAGAATGAGGGCAGTTTGATATTAGCTGAGATTGAAGGCGGCTTGTTATCCCTGGATTCTGGTTCTATGAAGCCGAATTGTCATCTTTCAGATTAATTCTGATTTTGAAGGTGATCTGCCCATGAGATTTGCTCTTGACATCCTTCTCAGTTGCAAGAAGATTATGATTTCTCTGCAGTTGGTCTGACATACTATTTTCTTTCCAAGGCTCATCACTCGCCTAGTGAGTCGTTGTTGACGCCACTCGCCTGATGTTGTCATTAGAAGGTCTCGTCTTGCCCCCAAGTTTCACAAGCTTTGCTTTGCTCCATCTAGGGATATGTTGGCCCGTATGTGAGTGGGGTTCTGCTTATCCCTAAGCTTTCTGTTGCCTTGTTCTCTTGACTCATCCTGGAAGTCCATGTCAGCTCCTGACCCATTACTCCCACATTTGTGTTTGCTTGTACACATGGTCTCTATGATGGAGCACCCCTACCTGTAAGGATGATGCAACCTGGTTGGCGTAGTGTCTAGGCAAAGGTTGCCCCCAACATGGTTTCCATTAATGCAAGAACAATAAAATATGGGCATGAGGTTGCTGTAGCTCGATCTGGTTCTTTGTTCACATAATTGAATAAGTATTTAATTGATGTTGATCGATTGCAAATTTCCACATTAACGTGTGATTGAAATTTGACCAACAAATTCATGTTGTAAGGCACAACAAATCGATTATCCAATCGTACACCCTTTATTTGAACATATGCTGATGTCTGACGTCTTCTATAAATAGGAAAACACTCTTCATCAGCAGTTGTCTCTTCACAAAATTTCTTGGGAAAATGTTTAGTGCTTATATTATCTGACATGCAGGGTGAATATTTATTTATAGCACCGCATGGTCCATGCATCATGAATTCTTTGGCTGCTTCATAACCATCAAGATCATCATCATTATTTGGAATTTTTACTGAAATGATTCAATCTATACTGGTAGCAGTTGGGTTTTTATCTTCCTAATGCAAGAACAATAAAATATGGGCATGAGGTAGTCCCCGTTTTTGGAACTCAACAGTGTAGAGCACTAATATGAAAAGAGCAAAAATTTAACTATATTAGCATATTCATATAATATGTAAATGATTATTTTTTTAATTATAATATTATACATTATTTTCCTAACATGAAATATCATTGCATCAATAAGTTCAAAAATTCATAAAAAGTGATTTGTAAAATACTTACTTGCATTAGTACGTCCAAAATATTTGTTATGTTTCAAATCATGCAACAACTTCAATAATTTAAGTTCAAAAACACTGCATATGGCTTCTGCTCTTCCGTCATCATGTACATCATCCATTTCTTGTATCAAGTATTGAATTTCTATCCATTTAGGATTGCATGTGAAGGTAATAAAAATTTCTGGATGGCCTGCCCATCTACAAATTGCCATTGCATCTTGATAACTCTGCACTCTATACCTCGGGCTTCCAACATGAGTAGATGGTAGGATAATTAGTCTTCCAAGATTATAAGCATCTGTGTCCCCTTTTTCGAATAACATCCATCAGACCTTGGTATAGATCGGCCCTCAGTTTTTTTTGATTTTTTCTAATCCACCTGAATCTATCCTCTTCAATTGCCATAAAAGCATCTATTATAAACTGCTGTAATAACCTCCCAGATCTCAGAATGGTATGTCCTTCATTTCTTCTTTGTTGGAGACGGAAGGCATAGTATTCTCTCATAGTTAGATATTCTCTTTTGTAAGAACTTCCATTCCCTAAGTTTCTGTGTAGTATTCCAATTCTAAATCCATCCTTACCATATGGGATGACATAAAACTTGGATGTAGCTCTGTTATTCTTTGCAACCCTATTTTATTATGCTCAACAATGATATCTCTCCCATAATTCTCCGTGCTCAAGTCTCCAACAATCAATGCAGCTACCTCAGAAGTAGTAGGTAAATTGTACTCGCATCCATCTCTATCTCTACTTGATATTAAACACAAACGTAAGTTGGAAGTTGGTCTTGTTTAATACCAATCTCTAACCATTCGAAAAGTTTGTACAAGTACATTATAGTTATCTAACTCTTCGTTCAACCCATTAACAATTTGAAGATCAACATCGGATTGATTGAAAGAACCAATTCTATTTGTCGCTATTTGCTGTATCATGGATGTAGAGTTGTGCAAAAGATGGCTTCCATCCATTTGAAGGTTTTAAAGAACCTATCTTATGGTAAAGATGTCCATTCACTCTGAAAACAATAGGCCCACGTCCATCGTTTATGTTGTTGTCAATATGACCACGTATAGAAGCAAAAGAAAACATGGAATTGTAATATCTAATATTTTGACGAAATTTGGACGCTATCCGTCCTCCTTTTGTGCTTAAAAGTTTCTTTAAAAAGGGTGGTGGATCTCTTAAGAAAGGTAATTGCACCCTCCCCTCCATGCAGCAGATTGAAAATTTTGGATTTCTCACTTTTCTACTTTTTAGAGTGCGTTCTCCATACCAAACTATTGCACCACAATGCTCACAAGTGCAAGTTGGTCTTCCAATATTCCAAGGAACACTCCTAGTACCTGTATCAAAAATAAATTTTCAATTTATATTTTTACATTAATTTCTACTGTATATACTGAGTACAAGTATTAAAAAATATAATATTTCAAATAACTTACAAATTTGGTCATCTTCGTGATGATTATCTCTTTGAGTATCATCTTTTTGATGATTGAAAGAACCTGCAATATCTAAGAAATTGATGTTTTCAATTAACTCAATAGTATAGATTGTCTTGAGGAAGGAAAGTGTTCATATTAAGAGAATTATTGTCAATGAGGTTCTAACGCCACCTACATCAGAATCAGACCACTGCATTGAATTTTTATCTGGAACTTTAATGCCGATTTTATTACTTTACTTATTTAGATTGTAATAACATTTCTTAAGATTTAAAATTGAGTTTCAATATTTTGCTTATTATTTGTTTGCTCGATCTCTTGTGTATTAAGTTGCCATATATGTATATTTTCTTGTAATTGCAGGTGGAGACAGTGCTCGACAAGGATAATTTTACGTTGGAAATATATATAGCTAATAGCAGCATTTTGATCATTATAGCTAATAGCAGCATTTTGATCATCATAGTGAGTAGTGACAATACTAATGAATTGTTCAGCACTATTGCTATTTTCTGATGTTACTTTGTTATCCCCTGCTATAAATGGGACCGATACGAAGATAATAGATTTATGGATCATCACATTACGTTAGAAGTTTTTGTTTTCTTCCTTAATTGGGCATTTGGGTTTCTTTTGATGCTCATAACAATGTCTTGTATTTCCAAATGATCTAGCATCTGAACTATAAAATGAAACAAATTAAACTAATAATCAGAAGGTTAAAAGGTGAAATATGTAAATATGCTAATTACTAAATTCTGAAATTTTCTTAATCAAGATTTCCAGCAAAATCTTCGGTTTGTGATTATAACCAACCACATTCATGTACACGGAAAAAAGTATCAAAACGTCAGTTAATACATGCAAATGGTATTATATGTTAGTAGGAAAGGTATTTATAATAGTTATCTGCATGTATATTTCTCCCAAAAACTGTATGAGAAGATTTGTTAATATTATTCTACCTATAGGTCACTTCAATACAAAGCAATGTTATTTATTTCAGATTGTTGGAAGATGTTCAACTCCCAGAATAATCTATATCCTACAAGATATTTATCTAGTGGCGTTTTCATAAAAATTATAACTGAGTTTGTTATTCCAACAACAGTTTCCTAAATAAATGTCCTTTCAAATATAAAAAATTCGCTAGACATTTAATATCCTCTTACGAATGTTCTATAAATTATATAAATTTTCTTGCATTTTGTTATATTATTTTCATATGCTTTATATATTTTAAATGACCAAGATTAATTATTCTGAATTAAGTTATACAAAATAATAAATTGATAATTGGCATATACCTGTATAATTTTGCTCAGTTTCATCAACCATTGTGCTTTTTTTTTTCTTCTCTTTTGTTGCAGTATTGATTTTCTAATTTGCCTTTTTGTCCTTGCCATTTCACAATGGTTAAAAAAAGGCATCTTTGTGTGTCTGAGTTGGTGAATCATCGTGCCTTTTTCTCTTTTGTAGTATGGATTTCCTACTCTACCACATTTGTCTCGATAAATGAATTTGATCTTCAGAGAAATTTCTGTTTGAACTTTCTCCGATTTCAAAAGAACCTATCATTTATTTTATTATGATATATTAACTACTTGAAAGGTTTATTTAAATTAAAATATGGAGTTCTGACTTTGATTATAGAGGCTATTTTTATTTTGCTCATGCAATGATTGAAAGTGAAAACGGTTATAAAAGTTGTAAATATGTTTTTTTTTTAAATTTGATGCAATGGAAAGATGAGTTTTTTATATACACCAATACTTGTTTTTGAATGAACATAAAAGAGTAGATATCTATTGGCTACATGACTTTTCATAAATGGTTGTATGCCAATAGTTATCAACATAAAAAGACACCTATTAATAATTGAACTATACAGTTATTTCGTAGCAAAACTACCCTTATTCCAGAGTGTCTATATATATTACAAGCTTCAACACTTAAAAGATTGTGGCCAATCATACAACATTTCATAATAATAAATTTTTCTGAATAAATTTTAGATATTTAATCATTACTACTAATATTAAGATTGTTATAAATCTAACTGACTAAAATCAGGATGTGAAGGAAGTAATATCCTAAGGAATTTAATAATGGCGTGATTCTTATTTGATACATATGAACTGCTATTACAGAACATTGGAGGAAAGCCCAGTAAAAAACTGGAATAATTAAAACAAAGAAAGGCTTACGTCCAAGGCATTGTGAATCGGTGTATTTAGTGCCTCTGCAACATGCGTGTGGCCTGTACAATTAGTCTGCATGTCAGAATTGTAAAAACAGTGATAAGACAGAAAGAAGTTTCACTGGTCAGTACCAATGAACTATAAGGCATTAGTGGGAGAAAATATACAATGTCAAATACGAATATGAAAAAACATGTTATTTAATTCCAATAAAATTCATAAAGTTTCTAGAAATACTCCAAGGTATATGTCTATATTTTAAATCTTCTAGCAAGTAAGCAAACGATAAAAAGACATGAGAGATATAGAAATGCAAGCGATTCCAAATCGCATCTTTTAAGTAAAAATTTACTGTTATATGAAGTACAGCCAATTAAAAACCCCTGTCGTGGAGGTGCTGAACATCCTACATAGAAACAGTATATAATGAGAAGATTGAAGAGAACTAACCATATGCTGGTGGATTGGCGATTATTGCATCTGCTTTAAAAAGAAACATTTTAATATAAATAAGGACACATGTAACAGTTTTAGAGTCCTATATGTCAATATCTAGTTGATTCCCTCTCTCTGCTTCTCCTTTCAAATATATATATTAGATTAGATTAGATCTCTCCTCCTTCTACTGCATTTTGGGCCTTAGTTCACACATAACAAGCCTTTGTTTCAAAGTTTATTTGCTATATTTGGGCTCATGTAATCAAGGCAAAAGATTTTCAAATATCTTGTTGGGCTTAACAAACTTATAATATGTGAGCAACCCAACATTTTTTATTATTTTTCTTAGATGAACATTTTGTATTAAATTAATAATATTAAATTTTACTTTCAAATTTCAAATAACTAAAATATAGAAATGGTTATTTTATTTGTTTTGATATAATGACTAACTTTCCTTGATCGATTAAATTTCAAGAGATAGAAAATGTGATTTCATTTGTTTTGATTTAATGAGCAACTTTCATTCATAATTGCTATTAGTAGTTATAGAGTTATTATTATTAGCTGTTATAGAAGTCGTACCATCCAATAATTTCAGTTTGTTTTTTTGACTGTAAAGCCATTTTCAATGACCTTACCCAGGAATTAAAATTTGGTCCTGATAATGGTGAACTCACAAGAACCAGTGCATGGCTTTCACTTGGGTTCATAAAATAAGGGCTTGAAGGTAAATCTTCAGGTTTTATTTGATTCAGACTTTGACTATTTGACGAAGCCATAATTAATTCAAATAATAGTGAAAGATTCAACGGAAAAATCAAGAATCATAATCAAGTAAACAAAGCTAGCTAAATGAACAAATCAAGAAAACAAGGCTAATGAATAAACTGAGAATTCAAGAACAACAAACCAAAGAAAGATGAAGATCAGAAATTAAGAACTGTAAAAGCCCAGACCACCCTTTTGCGGATATTGTCCGCTTTGGACCGGGAGCGCCCCGCTCCAAACTGGTCCTCACAGTTTTAAAACATATCTACAAGGTAAGGGTATCCACAAACTTATATAGCATGCTTCGCTCTCCCTCATTACCGATGTGGGATATCACAATCCACCCCCCTTAGGGTCTAGCGTCCCCGCTGGCACACCGATCTGGGTACTGGCTCTGATACCATTTGTAACAGCTCAGATCACCCGCAGATCACCCGCTTGCAAATATTATCTGTTTTGGGCCGGGAGCGCCCCGCTCCAAACCGATCTTCAGGGTTTTAAAACGCTTCTACAAGGTAAGGGTATCCACAAGCTTATATAGCATGCTTCGTTTCCCCTCACTACCGATGTGGGATATCACACGAAGTAACAAACTAAAATTGTTGAAAGCTCAGATACCATTTTACTTTTCTGAATCAAGAAATACAGAGAAATGAAAAAAAGAAGAAACAGAAACGTTAGTGTTATTCTCGTTAATGAGAAAATTACAACTGATGTCTTTTATACATGCTTATAACTAACTAGATAAAACTAACTGATCAGCAATAGAGACTTGTCAATTACTGTCAACTTCTATGACTGCTAATAGTACTAACAAACTCTATAACTACCAATAGCAATTATACAATATAAACTAACTCATGATACAACTTTCTTCATGTTGAAATCGGCTTCATGCTCAACTTGAAGCTGCTGCATTGTCCTCCAATGACCCTGTCAAGCTACATAAGGAAAACAGCTCTTGTGCTTAGCACAACAATAAGCACCATAAAACTGAAAGCCAGATATCTATAGACCTTCTCCAAACATTCACAAAACTTTAAAAAGGATCCATATATAGTTTTGAATGACAAATATAACTTTGGAATGCTAATGTGGCTATGGCAATCAAACAGTCCGGGAAGAGCTTTATTACCTATCAGATGTCATGCAGATGTGGTAGTCTTTCCTGCTGAAGGCGACTTCCTCAAAATTCAGTCCAATGAAAGTGAATATTAAAATCTATTTAAAAATTCGAACCTTCGTAACCAGGTGTTCCTGAAAATAGGATTGTGAAATAGCTATCAACATATCAAATTTCTAAGGACAAAACTACATAACAGCAACTTAACGATAAAATGTCTCAAACCTTGGTAGAAGTTTAAGTCATATACCAAACTATAACATGCATAAGTAGCTTATTGGACCCATACAAAGAACCACTTAGAAGCATCAAATTTACAGATAGAAGAACCAAGGTCTTCTAATAAGCCTGTCAATAGCATTACAACATTAGGATATATATCACACATAAAAAAAAAAAATCACTAATTCTATAAAACTAATCCAGCAAAAGAAGAAGGACAAAATGTTTAAACCTTTTTTTGATGCAAATCTGACTCTATCATCATAAAATTTAATCTAATACAAAAACTGATAAATCGTTTAAAATAATTCTTCTCAAACTAATACAACTTTGATGTTAATACAGGTCTTTCAAGCAGTATCCAAATAATTCTTTCGGTTGTCCTACGGCGAATGAATTAACACATAGCCAAACAATCAAACGACAATTAGAGTTTGTGAATTATGTCAAACATCTATATTAGTCGCATAGAAATGAAGAATTAAAAAGTTTTGGTACAAAACTCAATTAATTAAAACAAAACCGTAAAATCTGCAATTGACAAAGAAAAAATAGATAGAATAAAAACCTGATAAAATTATAAACTCTTTTTCATTGAAGAAGAGCTAATTGTTGTTTTATTTTATGAACCAGGTGCGGCGTGATTAAGTTTTTCCTCAATAAGCCTCTGATTTGAGGGGAGTAGGAGTAAGGAAGAAGAAGCCCGCAACCTGAAATGACGCATCTCATGCTACAAACTCCATTATCTTCCTTTCTATTTTGATCGATCTTCATAAGAAAATTATTCCTGGATTTATAGGACGAATAAGTTAAATTGATATCAAACTCGTCAGAATCTATGGATTTAACACAACGAACTTGAGCACACAAGGTTCTTACAAGAAATAAATGAAATTTAATGAAAATTGAAGCTTGAGAGCAATAAATTGAGTTGTTGAGAGAATTAATTACAAAGATTAGGGTTCTAACCTTCCAAAAGTGTTTTTTAACTCAATTTATAGTACGTAATTAAAAACTAGCCGTTCTGGGTGTGTTAAATGCATTTACGACTGTTTCAACTAACTTAAATTTTCATTTTAAAAATTTCCAGAACGCAACCCATGATCGTGCGTTTGAAGGTACGATCGTGCATCCATACTCACGATCGTGCTTCTCATACGCATGATCGTGGCTAATGCCACGTGTCACCTTTGATTGAGGAATGTTGACTTGGAGGGGGTCTGGTCAAAGAAGTGCCCACGCTCGTGCGCCATTACCCACGATTGTGCCTCATGCTTGTGCGTGGTCTTGAATAGCATCGGCTTCTTTTGGTTAGGCTAAATTGCTTATGCATGATCGTGCATCTCCACATACGATCATGCGTGAAGCTCGTGCGACCACCCTGATTGCTTCGGCTTCTATTTTGTCATTGAAATGCTTATGCATGATCGTCGTCTTCCCCTGTTTGCACACTCAAGCTATTTTCCTTCGATTTAAAGCTTACACACTTAATAAACTTGATTAGTGCCTTAAGTGAGTGATTTGTAGACATTAAAAGGAGCCATAGGGTCAACAATCTCCCCCTTTTTGATGTAGACAAATCACTATAAACAATTAAAAATCAAAGGAACTTAAATAGCCCCCCCTCAACCAAAGCATAATTTGAAACACAATGCAAATGTGATAGAACATATATAAAATATAAGAAGCATGTCAAGGCATACACAAATTGTTCAACCACCATAAAAAAATTCATGCATTCATAGGTCAACAAAACTAGGCTAATTAAACAAACCAAACCATAAACATAAAACACAAATTGTTCAAAACAACAAGACATATATCACAAGACTTCTTCCCCTTTGGCTACATTAAGAAGGGGGTGGGTGGCAGGTGGGCATAAGCATCAAAAGAAGCAAGGTCAAGATCAAGACTCGAGAGGTGGAGGTGGAAATGTGAAAGAGGAGGAAGGCTAGAAAGAGAGGTTGTGAAGCTTGTCCTCGAGGTGATTGAAGCGATCATTAATGTGAGTCTAAAATGAAGTGAACCGCTCGTTAATCGCCTGAAAACGAGAGTCGATGGACTACTCGATGGTAGTAAACTGACCACCAAAATCCTCAAGCATCTCAAGCATCCTATCCATCACTATCTCTTCCCTTGAGTAGTTGCTAGGGTCTAACTTACGACCATATTCCTTATCCCCCTCCTCATTGTCACTGTCACCCTCATGTGCATCTGCCTCACCCATTTGTTCATCACCTAGAGGGACGTCCAGCTCATAAGGTACTTCCTCTCCGGCAATTTCCTCTTGAATGCTGCTAGTAAGAACCGTCTTTGATGTAGTAACTCTGAGTAGGTTTTTCCCTCTATTTGAGCCATAAAGATAACCAAATGTCTTCTTTTCGTCATAATATCCAAGACAATGAGTATATGAAGATATTCTATATCCAACATGTGGTACTTACTCCGAACAATATTAGGAATGGCATTGACGTTTGGGAAAGCACTAATACATATAGCCAATTGAGTCACAAAGGCTCCACAGTTTATCTTGCCTTTGTGCTCACATGCTACCTTGACCAGATTGTCAATGAGTCACTTCCCGCTTTAGACTTTCTTTTTGTTTAAAGCATACCACATGAAAAACAAGTTAGCCTTGGTTTCCTTCTCAGTGTTTAACCCTTTCACATTCACATAATAGGCAATGGTTCGATGCGAAAGCTAGTACCACATTGAAGCTAAGTAGACCGCATCATGCCTACTAAAAACCCACAAAGGTCCCTTAGGCCAAAAGTCATAGGCATCAAATTCTTTGAGGTAGGTGTCCAAGCCATCTATTGGGAATCTAAATGCTTTATAGAAAACATCACACGGTACAAGATAGTTTCTTCCTTGCATAGTAAATCTTAAAGAATAAAAGCCACCGAGTTGATTCAGTCTTGTCTCTACCGATAAGGAGGTAAGGAATTCTAAGGTCAATTCCTTAAAACATGCATTTGAAATCATCATAAATTTTCCCCAACCTAAGGCATCAAAATATTCCTTAAAATCATCTGCTAGGCCTAATTGTCTTAAAGTCCCACCACTAATCATATGATTAGCTCAAAGATACGATCAGAGAGATACCCATATTTGATCACTTGGTATAAGAGAGCCTTGGTTCATTAGATGGTATAGCACAAGTCTTAGTACCACAAGGAACACTTGGAGGGGCTGGTTAGACTTGAAAGGAAGACCTACTTGCTGGAGTAGTTCTTGCCCTTATTGAAGAAGGAAGAGAAGGATTGGAAGGATGTACGTCCTTTGTTTTAGCTATTGTCTTTTTTGGTGGCTTAGACATGATTGTAGTAATGAATGGAACAAGTTTTATGAAGAGAGTTTGTGATTTTAATGACAGAAAAGAGAGATAGTAAGGAGAGAGAAAGGTAAGGGTTAAAGAGAGGGAGAAAGAGAGACTTTTTAGATTAAGAAGATGAAGAAGGCAAGAGAAAATAAAGAATGAGAGTGAGGGGGGATGGTTTGCATGTAACAGAAGAAGTAATGGCCTCAAAAACCATTTTAAAATTTAAAAGAGGTGTCAGTTATCGCAACACGCATGATCGTGCGCTTACACCCATGATCGTGTGTTTATATGCATGATCGTGCACTCCTTAAAACGCAGAAAAGTATTCAATTTTTACTTGGGCTTGGCAATGAATTAATGTATAGGTACTTTTCATGGATAAATGGCACAAAATTAAGCTAAAATTATTCAAGATAGAAAAATATACAAGGAAATCATACAAAAATATTCATAAATCAAGGGATGAACCATCAATCATATCAAGTTTCTTTTTAATAAAGTTCATGCGATCTTCATTTAAAGGCTTAGTAAAGATATTCGTAAGTTGGTTATTTGTGTGAAATGACCCGAAACTAATACAATATAATAAGGATTAAAATACATAATAATAGTGATTAATCTTAAATTAAAATTCAAATAAAACTCCCTTCCAAAAATATTTTTTTTTAAAATAGGGGTAACAACGATCGTTGTTAAGTAAGCAACGATCGTTGTCAAATGTACAACGATCGTCGTTAGATGCACAGTGATCGTTGTTGGATGCACAGTGATGGCCAAAAGTTCCAGCAAGATACATGAGCTCATGGGAATCAACAACGAGCTCGTTGTTAAAATAGCAACGATCATTATTAACCTAACAACGATCATTATTAAGTTAAAAACCTCACAATGAAATAATTTCCCAAAAATCACAGTTTTAAAATAGAATTTTTAACTTTTCCCTGTAAAAACAGACTCTAACAGGCTCAAAATTAACTTATATATATATATAACAAACTTTCCAACTTTAAAACACAATAATATTATATACAAGGAATATTGAAAATTTTATAAACATATAATTGACCTAAAATTAACTTTACACACACATTTCCTTAAGTTTACACATATATATACATATCAAACTTAGCTTATAACCTTCTATTGCATCCCCACCAAAATGCATACAAATATGCTCGTGACTATCCACTAGCCAACCTGTTACTTCTATGGCAATGCACGTGAGCTTCTAGAGTCAACAAGCTATCTATAACCTGAACAATTATGCCAAGGAGGTGAGCTGGAAACTCAAGAAGCATTTAATCAAATAACCTTGAATACATTAAATTGAAATTACCAAATACATATTCCACACAACGATTAAATAATCGAAATCAAGTCTAACAGTCAATCACATTTAATCATTCAACCAAGACAACATTCAACCAATACCACATCTCAAATCAACCAAGCAATTTTAATTCACATCAATCTCATCAAATTAGGGTCGGATGACTCAACCTCACATTTCCTCACATTTCAATTCATTTACTCATATAATTTCACAATTAGGTGGCCACTGACGAGACTATCCACCTGACTCAGTCTCACAATCTCACACATGCGGGTAGCTATCCGCCCGATTCAGCTTTCCCGATCACATACACACATACCACATTCCCATGAGTCATCCTTTTCCATTCACAATCACAATTACAATCACAATTAAAACATCATCACATCACATCACATCACAATGCTCATCACAAATCATCACATTACTCATCACTAACAACTCACAACTTTTCAATTCAACCAATATCTCCTCAAATCACCATTACTCTACTTCAAAGTTCAACCAATAACACTCCATCAATAATTCAATACACAATTCAATCCTAAAACATAGCAACTAAGCACACATAATAATTTCCACTTAATATACTCAAGTTTAATCAATTAAATACTTACAAAAAGATGAAGAATAACTAATTAAGCCTATTGGCCTCCCTTCAAAATCTCTTTGCCTTTAGGTTCCCCTAATCACAAGAATACAATCAACAAACAATTCAATAACAAAACAATATCCAAACATACCATTACCACTTAATAATCTCTCTAAATTATACTAATAAGATGATTAAGCAATAATAAACATAAACCCCCAAAACTCTATAAAATCCTAATATAATAACCAACACAAAAAGAGTAAACTTACTCAATTAAGCTTCTAGTCCTTCAATTAAGCTTCTAGCTAAGATAAGCTCCTCTAAACCTACTATATCCTTCAATTAAACTTGAGGTTTATCAATGGTGTCTTATGGTGTAGAGAAAGGTAATGGGAAGAAGAAGATAGAAGAAAGGTGGCGGTGCTATAGGATGTGTAGAGATTCTCCACTAACTAATATTTAATTATTAATTAACTTTCCACTCTTCTCATTCCCCCTTTTGACACTTGTCCTTTTCTTCTTCTTCTTCTTCTTCTTCTTCTTCTTCTTTCTTATTATTATTATTATTATTATTATTATTATTATTATTATTATTATTATTATTATTAAGACACTTGTCCTCTTCTAGAATCTCTTTTCCCTACACACCCCTCAATTATAATCTTACTAACTAACTAATCCCACTCTCATACTTCTTTTACAAATAACTCCTCTAACTTTTCTTACAACTAGGTCCTTACTAACCCAAACTTTCATGAACCATGATGCTCTCAAATATTATTCTATCAATCAATATTATGCAATGTATTTCACACAATTATGATGTAAATGACATGATATGATAAATGTTTATTCCTTAAAAAAATTGAAACTAGGCGGTGACATTATGTCAATAAAATCTAACACAACATCATCATTTTGCACATGATCACGTAAGAAATGATGCCTAATGTCTATATGCTTGCTTCTAAAGTGTTGTATGGGGTTTTTGGAGAGATTAATAGCGCTTGTGTTATCACATATAATTGAAATAGGAGTGATATCAAAGCCATAATCTTTGAGTTGTTGTTTAATCCAAAGAACTTAAGAGCAACAACAACCCACCACCACATACTTCACTTCCACGGTAGACAATGCAATTAACACTTGCTTCTTACTACTCCAAAAGATTAGACTTTGCCCAAGTAGTTAGGATGTGCCAGAGGTACTTTTTCTATAAAAGACTACTGGCAAAGTCCGAATCCGAGTAGACAAGCAACTTAAATGATGCATGCATAGGATACCAAAGACCAAGGTGTAAAGTATCACTCAAATATTTTAAAATTGTTTTGACGGCATACAAATGGGGCTCTCTCGGAGATGCTTGAAAATGAGCACATAAGCAAACACTAAACATGATATCGGGTCTACTTGTGGTTAAATAGAGTGAGGATCCGATCATACCTCGATATCATTTTTCATCCACAGGCTTTCCACTTTCATCCTTCACAAGCTTTATAGTTGTTGCCATAGGTGTCTTGCTTGGAGTTCAATTGTCCATGCCAAATCTTTGAGCAATTACTTGGTGTAATTGGCTTGACTTATGAAGATTCCCTCATTTGCTTGCTTGATTTACAATTTGAGGAAGAACTTGAGCTCACCTATCATGCTTATCTCAAATTCACGTGTCATGCGCTTTGAGAACTCTTCACATAAATAAATATTAGTAGTACCAAAAATTATGTCATCAACATAAATTTGCACTATTAGGATGTCTTTGCCCTTTTGTTTGATGAAAAGAGTTGTATCCACCTTACCTTTTTAAAAAAAAATCATTTGAATGAAAAAAGAACTAAGTCTCTCATACCAAGTTCTAGGTGCTTGTTTTAAATCGTAGAGAGCCTTAGTAAGTTTGAAAACATGATTTGGAAACTCATGATCCTCAAAACCCGGAGGTTGTTGAACATAAACTTCCTCCTCAATGAAGCCATTTAGAAATGCACTTTTAGCATCCGTTTTGAAAGAGTTTAAAATCCATATATGATGCAGAAGCAAGTAAGATGCGAATGGCTTCTAATCTAGCTACGGGGGCAAAGGTTTCATCATAAGCAATGTTCTCTTCTTAGTTATATCCCTTAGCTATAAGCCTAGCCTTATTCCTAGTAATGGTACTATTTTCATAAAGTTTGTTCCTAAAAACCCACCTGGTATTAATAATAGGATGGTGCTTACGCCTAGTAACTACGTTCCATACCCTATTTCTCTCAAATTGGTTAAGTTTCTCTTACATAGCAATCACCCAACTTTCATCATTAAGAGCCTTATCAAATTTCCTTGGCTCAATTTAAAAGAGAAAAGCTAAATTATTCAAGGTTTTGAGTTTATTTCGGGTACTTACACCTTTAGAGGTCTCACTAATGATGAGACCCTTAAGATGACTTTTGGTGAAGTGCCAATCATTTGGTAAGTTATGAATGTTGCTTGGTGGTGGTTGCAAGTGTTGTGGTAGTTATTGAGAGCCCCTATCAATTGTTCGGTCCATCTCCACCTCATCTTTTGTACTTGGAGTAGGAATTTGAGGTTGATCATTCCCTTTACCCTCATCATCATTTGCTTAATCAAGGTTGAGATCATCCAAGCTACCTACAATGTCATCAGCAACCACTACCCTTCCGGGATCAAGTCTAGTAAATTCATCAAATAAAACATGCATCGACTCTTCTACGACTAAAGACCTTTTGTTGAATACCCTATAGGACTTACTAGTAGTGGCATATCCTAGAAACACACCCTCATCCATTTTGGAATCAAATTTTCCAAGATCATCCTTGGTGTTTAATATAAAGCATTTGTATCCAAATACTCTAAAGTAGGAAATCTTAGGTTTTCTTCCTTTCTAAAGAATATAAGAAGTTTTAGTTGTTAAAGGTCTTTTGAAAAATCTATTGAAAATCTAACAAGTAGTATTGACGGCTTCAGCCCAAAAGTATGAAGGCAAATCATACTATTTGAGTATTATTCAAGCAATCTCTACTAATGTTTTATTTATTTTTCTTTCTACAACCCCACTTTGTTGGGGAGTTCTAAGAGATGAAAATTGATGAGTTATGCCAAAATCGTTACAAAAATCTTTAAAACTTTCATTTTCAAACTCTCCACCTTGATCACTTCTAATTGTAGTTATGCAAAATGTAACGCCCAAAATAGATTGTAATATCCTTAATCTTCCTCTACTAGAAATAAATCTCATTCACACTTTTCCAATCTTTTGAATTAAATAAGGCTCAAAACTTTGTTTTTATTCAATATAATGATAAAGGGTTACTTAGAAAGGTTTTAGAGCACAAAATAAAGTTTTTGGACCAAAAACATAAAGTTAAAAAAATTAGTTCCCGAGGCCTACACGGTTTACTATAGCATTTAGAACGTGATTTGTGAAAATCATGTATCAAACTGTATAGGTCTTTCAATGGCCATAGCTTAAGCTATATAACTCCAAATGACCTGATTCTTAAGCCTAAATTGAAATTCAGGATGTCCTCTACAATTTTTCCAGAAATGGCATTTTCCAAATTCCATCCTTTTTGTCACGATCCAAACCCGGGGTACGTGACCGGTGCTAGAGAACGGAAAAACTATATGCTACCGAAACCCGTAGCAAGCCTTTGATCCATAACTCCAACAAATATAATAAAATAACAATCTCAA